>VYXH01009462.1:43770-69684 GCA_013397275.1 Burhinus bistriatus
GTTTTTTTTTTTTTTTAGACTGTAGCAAGCTCCAGCTTTTAATGTTTACCAAAGACTGAAACAGCAATCTGAGAAATGATCCACCAGGGCTGGCATCACCGCTTCTTAGCTGTTCATGGTGAACTCAGTGGTGCAGCCTCCTGCCTTTTTCCCCTTCTGCAGCCCTGGTATGTCAGATGTGGCTGAAGCAAGAACTTCAAACTGTTGTCCTGGCTGGTAAGTTCTCTCCTTCAGCTGTTCATGCAAAACAGCTGAAGGAGAGACAGCCCCTGAGCAAGTGGTTTGCTTTATTAATTCTCTGATAAAACATGCTCTGGGTTTCAGCCGCAGTCAAATACTTCCAGTAAGACTCTTCAACTCATGCACTTTTCAGCATGTGTCTCCACATAGGTCTCTGGAGATCAGGCACAAGGTATGTCACTGACTTTGTCATCCGTGCCGTATGTGAGATGTTTTGCTTGCAGATGATGATGTGGATCTGCCAATGGCTCCCCAGATACAAGCAAAAGACCTTTTGTTTCCAAGCTGCTAACAGTCACAACTCTCAGCACTGACATTTTCATTCCTCTGTATTCAGGGGCTATGAATCAATGTGGGCTGGAAATCAGAAGCATGAGGGCCTGTAACAGCCTTCCTGTAAGAATGATAGGAGTGAGCTAATTACTTTTTAGATGGACCAGAGCAGGAAAAGCATTGAATGATGTGGGTGCCTGTGATGGCTGAGGGTTTTGTCACTGTGACCCACGTGTTTCCTTCCAGTGCTGTGTTTTCTGTTTAGAGGAGAAAACAGATTCCCGTCTCTTCCCACATTTTTCAAACTGTTAGTGTCAAACTGAGCGCTCAGTGCAAGTTTGAGTTGTTGGATTTAACCTCCTCCCATTCTTAGCTCTCACCTAAGTGTGCTGATGCTTCATACTTAGATTAATCTGCCCAGTTAGGCTCAGACGCCACTTCCATTTACACTGGCTAAGTCACTCTCAAGAGCTAATGGTCCACTAATGGTGTCCTGCAATTCCCTCCGTGAGTCCAGAAAGACAAGTTCTCAAAACATTCTCAGTGAAAAGATTAGAGTAGCTCAGCATAATGTAGCATCAAGAACCACAGGAGATGGCCGCAGATCTAAAAAGATAACATAAATTAGCAGAGTACCAGTGAAGGTCCATTAAATTGATTGTGGTTTTGTAGTGTGATTAAAATCCGTTGGACAAGGGTAATCCATCTGTGCTGATGCAAGATAACTGTTCCTGTGAGTTAATGGTGTGTTAAAGAACATGCAGCATTTTCGTCTTCTAAGAACATAGGAACATTTCATTCAGACAAAAGGGCTGTCTCATCCTGTACTCTGTCTTTGACAGCAACCAGGAGTGGTTACGTAGGACAAGGATGAAGAGGGACCCTGGGCTTGCCTCAGGGATAAAACCGCTAGTTGTGTTGTAGGATGTGTGGGCATCTCGGATGAGGAAGTATCTTTGAGTGAGCCAAGGAGAGAAACAGCTGAGCCGAGTTCCAGCAACAAAATTGAGACTTTATTCAAGTTAATGGAAAATGTCAATTTCCATGGGGCTGGGATTTAAAAAAAAAATTTCACCCTTTGAATTTTTCGCAGCAGACATGTCTGTTTCTATTAAATCTCTCAGAATCAAAAGCTACTTATTTTTATCCCTCTAGGCTCTGCTCTCCTATTAAGAAAATCACCAGTGCCAGCGGTGCCAAGACTTTAAAGTTCTATAGGCTCAGGCTGTCTGTATATAAAACCAGCCTGCTTTTATTGCAGTCTGAGACTGCAAGCGCCATTCAGTTACCTGATGAACTGATGCTGTATCTCTGAGACAAATGTTGAAATACAGCTTTATGTATATGCACTTAAACCAGAAGACAGCAAGGATTCAATGATGCCTGCTTATACACAGATGCCCAAGTATTGGGGCACTGTATGAACCCTGGCTCTCAGGAAGAACTGGAGAAGCTGGGTCTCTGGTGGGCATGGAGCATTTTTGTGAGACCAGGAGGAGGTGGTGAAACTGTGAGATAATGTCCCAGTCTGCTGCAGCAACTAGTATGGAAACAAGGAGAAACATTGCTGGAAACTACGAGGCTCTGCTTCCCTTGTGTTACCTGGTTTTTACTGGGGGTGGCAGATCCAGAAGTCCTACCAGGTGTTTCAAGGCACAACTTGAGACAAAACTGAAAACCAGTCATTCTTGTACTTTGCTTTACTGTTTGTTTTGCCACAGCAGTTGTGCCAAATGTGGTTCCTGAGGGTCAGTTTGCCACGGAATATCTCCTACTATTTTCAGGATCCAGACTGTTAAGAGTTTCCAGTAAACTCTCTAGCAAAGGTTGAGGTGCTTTGTTTAATGTAAGCAAGGTTATACACAATGGTGTCATGAACTGCTTTCCATCTTATCATTGTGCCTGGATTAACATTTGTACTGAAGTCGGTGGCTTCAATTGCTTCTGAAATGGGTGCTTATCTACATCACCTAACTCTAGCCCTAGATCACAAACAGGCTTTTGGCCTGATTCTGCAGCGACTGAAACATACCTTTAGGGTTAAAATATGCATCAGTCTTTACATATGAAAATGCTCTACAGCAGAATGGTGATGGACTGCATTCACAGTGCATGGGACAGCTTGTTTAATGTATGTTCACATTACGGGTAGGCTGTCTAGTTCTACCACGCTGTACCTTTTGCAGACACTAAAAGCGTAAGTTACTGGTAAAGATGAAGAATGAATGAGCAGATGTAAGAGATGATATATCTAACTCAGCTGACAAATGAAAGGATTCTGCAGCTCTGCAGCACAACACACCCTGATATGAAGAAACAAAAAATGTACGTTCAGTAATTCGTATTAGCATCTTCATGCCCAATACCTGCAAGATCAATATTGCAGCAGGCTGAAATATGAAAAAAGACAGTTTCTTTTTTATGCCATTGAATATAAATTTTGTCTTTTACCATCAGTATGTCAAAACCAAATTAGCTGCTTATGTGAAAAGGAGTGATTCAGAAGCAATTACTAGTTTTTGCTGTTTCCCTGCTTAGATTAAGGATACTTGGGCCTATCAGAGAAGAAGACAGTTCTTTTATCTAGCTGTGAAAAAGGTCTTTGGATGTATATTTTTTTCTTTGGGCATATCAGAACTATTGGAGATTAATGAGGGTCATGCTTTCACACAATTTCTTTTATAATGTTACCTATCAGAGAGATCTTTAAGTAACTGCACATTGAAAGGAAGAAGCAGAGAATGGTTTATTACAGGTTGTTACACAAGCGTTCTTGGGGAAGGGAGCAGGTAATGATCTTCCAGCACAAAAGCAGTCGCAGAGCTCTCATTATAATTTCCAGAGTTTTTATAGGCTTCTCACGGTGCCTGCAACTAGCATAAACAAGAAACAAGCTTGGGGTACCTCATAAGGTGGAATATACAATGTGATAATTTCCTGTTGGCATAGACTGAGAAATTAGTTTTCCACTATTCCTGAAATAGCAAAACAAAACAAAAATCCATTTTAAAGAAAGAAGATGAATGCCTTGTGTTGGAATAAAGGGCCTTCTACCTTGTTTTGTCTTCTATGGCTTCTATAAATAAATGTTAATTGTTAATACAAATAGTAGGCAACGTTGTAGTCTAAATACTTATTTGTATTTAAAATTGGGATTCTGAAATGCAACTGCTTGATGCACTCTGAGTCATTTTGAAACCAAAGAACATTTCTGCATAAAGAAAAAGTCACATATTCAGAATTCAAATCCTAGCATAGCCTAAACCTGCACTTTGGAGCCTGAGAGAGATGTTGAAACAATTGCACGTCCAGGACATCACTGGAAATGGTAGGCAAGTGAGATGGAGTTTGAAAATTGCAGCCGAGAAGGAAATGCTGTATGGCAACAAATGGCTGTATTTCTGAGGACTAGCCTTCAGATTAAATGCATCGCAGCTGCCTCTAGTTTGAAGAAGTCTAAGGAGCTGGGTTTTATACTGTGAAGCATAAGGTCTTTTACAACCATTGGTTAAAACTTATGAAGAGTCTTGGGCCACATTCAACCCCTGGATAGACCAAGTATACACACAAAACTGACTTCAGTGGGAATTTCGTGCCCGTTCCCCAGAAAAGACTTAGAGTTGCTATTTATTATGCTTTCTGACATTTCAGACTCTTCTTTCCTGTAGGATTAAGAGGATTCACACATCAGGGAGCATTCCAAGCCTCGGTGTACTCCAGTGACCACTGCCTGCCAAGTTAATTCACTGATCACCAGGGAGCGATCCACCTTCATGGACTAGGTACATTTAATTTTCCAAAATAAAACCTTACAGATTCAGATGTGAGTAGAAATGAAGAGGCATTCATTATTGATGCCTTTCATTAAATATTTATGGAGACCCATAACTTTGCCTGGTATTTTAAGTATAGTATTTAGAGATTCATTTCTCTTTCACCTCTTTTGGATTACTAACACAGATGTACTTTCATGGGCTTTGAATTAGTTATCTTGGCTCCACACCAGCATCAATTGCATTTCTCCAGAGAAAGCATTGGTGTGTGATTCAGCTGGACGTTTATGTCCTTTTGTAGCATGATGTGTTGTTCTGATGAGAGCTAATGAGCCTCTGGATACAGCACGTGTTTCCAGCTGGGCTAGGTCAAGGCTTTCTAAAGATACAGTTCCCCACACCTTCTTTTCCCCAAAAAACTTGACAATAATACCAAGTAACAAAAAACAGTACAGTAGAGAGTTTCAAATTCTTACAAGCAGTCTCTTTTTATCACACTATCTATTAATGTATATGGCCAGTACAGTCTGTGAAGTCTGGGAGATACTAAGTTATCCAGATATAGGTGTCTGCTTTAAAGTCAGCTGAACTGCTCTTGAGGCTCCAGTTGCCTTGATTAGGTCTCCATGGGCTGTAACGGGAGCTTAGACACCTAGCTCATGTTAAGAAACTTTATTTTGTAAGCCAAATCCCACCCAAAGTGTTCAATGTTACCTTTCCTGGAACCATGCTATGCCCTCCCTGAGACAGAAACAGGAACCGCCACCAGAAAAAAAAAAAAAACCAAGATCAAGGGGATCCTGTATCCTGCCCCTGCCAGGCTGAAGGGAGTTCCTTAAAGAAAAGGAGTGAATGAAGGCAAGTCTGTGCTTGGGGTGGCAGGTGAACCCCGTCCTTGCCCACCCCGCCTTCTCAGGTGCCTCTATACACAAGTACAAGACTCTGGATGTGGAAGGCCAGTCAAAGGATGCTGTGGATGACGGTCCATCTTCACCAGAGGTGTTGCCAAGGTCAGAAAGAGCTACCCCCTGTATCACGCCCACCTCCATGAGGAAGGAAAGACGGCTTACAGTTGTAGGCGACTCCCTGTTGAGCGGAACAGAGGGTCCCATATGCTGCACAGCCTCCTCTTAGGGAAGTCTGCTGCATCCCTGGGGCCCAGGTTAAGGACATCACTGGGAAACTTACTAGCCTCAAACCTTGGACTATTACTGCTTTTCCGTGTGGGTGGCGATGAAGCCACAACACATAGTCCAAGGGCAATCAAAAGAGACTTGGGGGCCTTGGGACAGTTGGTAAGGGAATCTGGAGCACAGGTTATTTTTTCTGCTCTCCTTCCAGCTGCGGGCAGTGACACTGGAAGAAACAGATGGGCCCAGTCTATTAATATATGGCTCCATGGCTGGTGTCACTAACACAATTTTGGGTTTTTTTGATAATGGGAAGGCCTACACGGCACCAGGACTGCTGGCATCCAATGGGATTCACCTTTCTCAAAGCAGGAAGAGGGTCTTTGCTCATGAGCTAGCAGGGCTTATTGACAGAGCTTTAAACTAGGCTTGAAGGGGGAGTGGGTTAATATCAGGCTTGCCCGTGACAAGCTGTGGAATGACACACCAAGGTTAGAGGGATGGGGTGCTAACGAGGGCCCTTAGCCTGTTGCTCTGAGATGTGCTGGTTACACTGCTGAAGACCTCTGTGCCTGGGAAGATCATAGAACAGATCCTCCTAGAAGCTATGCTAGGGCATGTGGAGGACAGGGACATGATTTGAGACAGCCAGCGTGGCTTCACCAAGGGCAAGTCCTGCCTGACCAACCTAGAGGCCTTCTATGGTGGAGTCACTACATCAGTGGACAAGGGAAGAGCTACAGGTATCATCTATCTGGACTTCTGTAAGGCCTTTGACACGGTCCCCTACAACATCCTCTGTCTAAATTGGAGAGATATGGATTTGATGGGTGGACTGCTCAGTGAATGAGGAATTGGTTGGATGATTGCATCCAGAGGGTAGTGGTCAACGGCTCAATGTCCAGATGGATACTGGTGACAAGTGGTGTCCCTCAGGGGTCCATACTGGGACCAGTACTGTTCAATATCTTCATCAATGACATAGACAGTGGGATCAAGTGTACCCTCAGCAAGTTTGCAGATGACACCAAGCTGAGTGGTGTAGTTGACACGCCTGACTGGATGCCATCCAGAGGGACCTGGACAGGCTCAAGAAGTGGGCCTGTGTGAACCTCATGAGGTTCTACAAGGCCAAATGCAAGGTCCTGCACCTGGGTCAGGGCAACCCCTCGTATCAATACAGGCTGGGGGGTGTAGGGATTGAGAACAGTCCTACAGAGGAGGACTTGGGGGTACTGGTGGGTGAAAAGCTGGACATGAGCTGACAATGTGCACTCGCAGCCTAGAAGGCCAACCATATCCCAGGCTGCATCAAAAGAAGTGTGGCCAGCAGGTCGAGGGAGGTGATTCTGCCCCTCTACTCTGCTCTGGTGAGACCCCACCTGGAGTACTGCGTCCAGCTCTGGAGCCCTTGGCATGGGAAAGAGATGGACCTGTTGGAGCGGTCCAGAGGAGGACCATAAAAATGGTCAGAGGGATGGACCACCTCTGCTGTGAGGACAGGCTGAGAGAGTTGGGGTTGTTCAGCCTGGAGAAGAGAAGGCTCCAGGGAGACCTTATTGTGACCTTTTAGTACTTAAAAGGGGCTTTTAAGAAAGTTTGGGACAAACTTTTTAGCAGGGCCTATTGCGCTAGGACAAGGGTTTTAATAGTTTTAAACTAAAAGAGAGCAGATTCAGACTACATATAAGGACGAAATTTTTTTACAATGAGGGTGGTAAAACACTGGCACAGATTGCCCAGAGAGGTGGTAGATGCCCCATCCCTGGAAACATTCATGGTCAGGTCGGACAGGGCTCTGAGTAACCTGATCTGCTTGAAGATGTCCCTGCTCATTGCAGGGGGAATTGGACTAAATAACCTTTGAAGGCCCCATCCAACCCAAACTATTCTATGGTTCTGTGATTCAGGACTGGATTCAGTTGCCCACACATAGGTTTTAAGGTGCCATTTGAAATGCCCCTGGGGATCCCACCTGGCACCTAGGGTGTTTTCCTTTGCTTTATCTACATTGTGGCTATTTGTTTTGTAACTAATAACAGGAATATACTTCTAAAATCAGTAATAAACTATCTTTATTTTATTTTTTATAACTGTTTATTTTTGAAATATGTTTGGGTTTTATGCCAATGTTATTATAGCTGTTTACTTAGCATGATGCATTTCATTCCACTAATAACTGCTCTCCTGCAAGATGAGCTAATTTTGCATAAATGAGTGTGTAATTACAGACTCCTTTAAAAAACAGTGAAAATCCCTTCACTTTCACAAAATGTATTAAATGATGTTGATTGCTTACATTTTATGCATGAAATCGAACTGAGCTATACACATTTATTCCTTCAGGGGAGCAGAATGGACAGAAAGCTATTGCAGTTATTCAGTGACATGAGGTAACATCACAGTTCATTTTAGCCCTAGTATAGAACTGCTTGAAAGGTTTTTGGGTAAGGATAATGCTATTTGTTTCTCAGGAAATTTTCCTAATGACACGGAGGTAGATTTTTATTACGGCTGAATTTTATCTAGTCTTTCATGATCTGAGAGAATTTCTCAAGATCTGAGAACTGTCCTCCTAGTTATGATTTTCATACACATGATTATATTCTCTATATCTAAATGATCACTTAGGTGGCTGATACAAATTTTCTTGATGGGTTGCTATTTGTTGGACTATTTTTGTTAACATATAAACCAAGCCACTTCCACTGTGATGATCAGCTTTATGCATTACCTGTTGATTCACTCAAGCTAAAGGTCATACTGAAGTTGCAGTTTTTTCATGGGACCTGAGAAGACATTTCGAAGAACACCAGAGCCGACAGACTGCCTGGTCCATAGATGTGAGTCTATTAACTACAGTTACAAGAGGATTAATTCCCAGATACAGGAGACACAATATCTGCTTGTGTTTGTGGATTTGCCTCTTCTTAAAAGAGTGGAGAAGAGGTGCTAAAGTCATATTCCACCTTCTTGCAATGCCAATGACCATGGAAGGCTGAATTTCAAGTCCTGTGATATTTTCCTCAAAGTTCATAGAAGAAATTTTTTCAGGAACAACTTCTCCTATGCATTGGATTCAAACTCATTTCCTTTAGAAAGAACTCCAAGTTGAATAGAAGATATCTTGTCATTAAAAATATTGCTACTTCTTTAATGATCTAATTAGTTTTACCTGCCAGGGTCAGCTTCATTGATTTTAATTAAAAAGAAAAAGAAAAGACCTGTCAAGTGACCTACTTCCTAATGTATTCAGTAAGATCAAGGTTGGAGCAGCAAAATGTTTTAATGAACACCATCCCTGTTTGTTAAAAGTAAAGCTATTACTGATTTCTTATTGATCTGAAAAAGAAAGGACAAACTAGGTTAGAGGATATTTCATGTTTTGTCATTAAAAATCAATGAAACCAAGACTGACCTGCTTTCTCCCTCTTGTGTTTACACTTGAAACTGATTAGTTCATTAGGGAAACAGTAATGGTCTAATTATTTAGACCATTCTTAATTCAAATTGTAGAAGTGGATGAACTTGCCTAACTAAATGACAACATGCCTTTATCTACATAACAGGATCTGGGGAAATGGTGTGCTGGGAGTCAGGCTATGGCCACAGAACAGTATTATTAATTTATGGCATCACTTCACAAGTATCATGTAACGTTAGGTTGAATGGGAACATCAGAGTTAAGAAGAAAAAAAGCTTTGAGATCAAACTTTAGTAATAAGTGAAGTCTTCTCTCTTTGAAGAGGGATAATGTTGCATGATGTGCATCACAGCTTATGAACTGGTTGTCTAAAGGACATCTTCAAGGCCTGTAAAGAAAATAGCACATATTGCTTAGTCAGATATTGCTCTATGGAATACTATGGTGATGGCTATGCCTATACAGTTAAATAAAAGCGGTAGTCAGAGTGACCCTGAGCACTGGACCCCTATGTGACTGTTGCCTCTCACCCTAGCTCTGCTTTGGACCATTCCAGCTGGCTCTTTCTAAGATGAAATTTCTGTAGGTGTTGGCAGCGTGGCTCTGAGCTTGTCACTGCCACTTGGCCTTGGTGCCAGGGATTGGTCCTCAACCCCTTTTTTAGTTGGCAGTAGGAACATGGGCAGTGAGACTTACTTGGAGCCCAGCCTTACTAATCTTTTCTCAGACATACTATGTTCTTGCTGCACTGTCATAGCAGAGTCAGTAAACTGCTTTTCTTAGCAACGATGACTTTAGTGAATCAGGAACTTTTGGGCTAGGCTTATAGACTGGTTAAATAGATCAGCTCAAACGCTGTTGCGATCTGTCTGACCTTTCTGGCTTCTTTCACCTAGAGGCTGTTTGCCTCGGTGATCTCAGTGCAATAATGTATAATAGACAAATGCATGTTACTCTGTGTTGGTGATTTTCTAGCCTTTAAATGCATTGTTTTCTATTTTCACCTTGATCTTTTGTGTAAAAGTCCCCTAGCACAGTACTACCATTAGCCTTAGCCTACATTGAAGGACTCTGAAGGGCCGAGAGACATGGCCCACTATTGTATTCCTTTCTGAAGTACAGAAATGGGTTTTGTTTTTTCTAATTCATGCCTGCATCTTAAAACAAGCTTAAAACAATAATGACTCAAGCCTTTCCTCTTTAGACAGACAATCAATCAGGCTTTGAATGAGGCTATTGTGCAGGTGAAATCTAATCTACTTCTGCTGATGTATACTATCATGTTTTCCACCATTTATATTCACATGTGTAAAGGCCTGTCTTTTGTTAGGCTATTCCCTTTAGGCTTTATATTTCACTTTATATGTCCCTAATAGTTTTAGACATTTTGTTAAGTAATTCTTATCTATGTCCATTTCAGTTCAGCTGCAAAATCCCCAAGTAAGCTTTTAATAAAAATAATATTTTTTATATAACGTCTTCAGAAGCCTGTTCAGTCAATAATTTGATTACAAAGACTTCAGACGCTTTTTGTAACATTGCCACAGTCAGGATTAGACTGACAACTTGGTAATTATAAAGCTGAAGTTTGTGCATTATATATTATTGGATCAGTTTGATAAACTCAGCTTTGCAGAAGCACAACAAAGGAGTCAATGAAAGAGAACTTTCTTATTCTATAATGAATTTTTACACCAAAATTCCAAAATTCAAGTAACAAACCATAGCCTATTGAAGTCTCCTTATTATTACTATTATTATTATTATAAGCTCCATGAACTTCTTATATGTGTGACTGCAATGTCAGATCCAACATAGGCCAGGCAGATGTCCTGCTCTGCGTTTTTGAAATGTGAGATGTAGTTAGGTTACTTTCCTAGCAGTATTCTGGGAAACCAGTGCACCTTAAAGCCAGATGGTTAGTATAATTTGTCAGGTATCTTGAGTTTCTGCTTAAATAAATGCAAAAAACCCCTTCACAAAACTGCCTCACCTAGTATTCAAAACACACAGGCTGTAGTTTCTATGGTAAAACAGACAGTTATATAGCAATGGATGCTATGAATATCATGCTGGTGCAACAATACTGCTTAACTCATGGTGTATTTGTCTGGTGCAGGTGTTTGGTATCTGAGGGCTGCTTCCTACATGAAGTACTAGCAACAAAGATGTCTCACTCCTTGCATGGGAACACTGAACAACTCGCAAGGAATTTGTAAAAAAGAACAGGAACAATTACATGCAAAATAAAAGGAGCAGTTAGTTGCAAATAACACAAGAGAGAATGCTAGTATTCTACTTAGTAGTGCAATAAAACGTATGAATGGTACAATAATTGAGATCAGAGAAAAACCTCTTCTGCAACTGCTGTTCTAGACATGTCCTCCATTTCTTATAAAGTGCAAAGGATGCTATGTTTATCCTTTGAAAGATAGACTGTAGGTATTTTGAATTTCTTGGTTTGCTGTTCTCCATCGCGCCATTCTCCAATTTGCTGTTTACCACCAGCCTGACAATGACCTAGCTCAAGACAGCAGCCTTATTCTCAAAGTGTATTTGATTTTACAATTAAAGTTCACGTACTAAGTTCCTTCTGGGACTTCAAGTCTTAAAATTAACCCCTTGTGAAAGTATTTTAAGAATTCTGGGAATATTTTATTAGCACAATAAAGTTATTTTATTTCTACTTCAAAAAAGCACCTGGATGATGCTCTTAGTCATATGGTTTAGTTTTAGGTAGTCCTATGAGGAGCGGGGAGTTGGACTTGATGATCCTTATGGGTCTCTTCCAACTCGACATATTCTATGATTCTATGATCCTATGAAATGAATACTACAATACAGTTCGGTCTGTGAGCATTCATTGTTATTTTGCCGTGATTTTAATAGCTACTCTTTTTGGGACTTCATAGGGATCTTAAATATGTACACAAATAGACATCATATTGAATTAAGTACAAGGTAGTCGTGTCATTCCCACAGAAGGCTTTGAAAATTCCCTCCTCAATGTTTAATACCTGTTTGGTGCCCCATATATGAAGCTATAGGGTAACATACTCGAATCTAGGGTGAGAAGTTTGCTTGCCGTCCTCATGTGAAGAGGTAATACAAATCAAATATAACGTTGGGGAAAAAAAAAAAAAAAGGAAAAAAGGGCCTAAAATTATTTGATGTGGTAGCCCTTGTATGGTGCTCCGTCATCCTGCTACTGTTATTGTCCTTACTGTAGGAAACACAGTGTTTGAAGCAGTTCATCATGTCTACCAAAATCTACTGGTGTAGCATGTGCTGGCTTTGGCATCCATGTTGCCATGAAGATAGACCCGTTGGGAATACTACTGAAGTAGAAACATCCAGTACTTGAGGATGGGTTGTACTGGGGAAGAGATTTCCCTCCCTTCTTGCCCTCAACAATATGGGGGATGTGAAATGTCCCAGGGAATACTATGCCTGGTTAAGTTTTTGGTTTTCAGTTGCATGAACCTATTTTCAGCTTTCTAACACTGAACTCTAAAGAAACTTACTCATCCCTTCCTCCAACCCTTCACCTGAAAAAAAAGAAAGAAAACCAACACATAACCTTTTAACCCTAAAAAATACCCTGTCCATAACACTCTGTCCTCCTGCCCTCTCTATAAAGTGCTGCGATGAGTTTACAAGCTCACATTGCAGCTAGCAACTAGATCCTATGCGCAAGCAGGGCAAGGCAGGTAAGGGGATTGGTCTGGAGGGCGGATCCAGGGAACAGTGCCAGTGAAAACTCTCATCCTGGGCAGAGAGGAGAGCAGGCCACTGGGAGGCTGCATCTGCACAAGAGAGTGTCCTGGCTGCCCCAGCAGGAGCTGCTGGGGACTCTGGTTGGAGCCAGGTCCTCAGCCCTGAGACCGGCCAACCTGGGAAAACAGACTAGCCAGGTTTATAGTGCTCTTATGGCAAATGTTTTCTTGTATCTTTAAAGCAGTTTACTCATGATGTACAAAACAGTTTGGTAAAGATCTCCATTACCCATTCTCACCTGTGGTTTCCCTAGCCCTGGAGGACAAGTTAGCTTTATCATATGAATAGTTTTTCTCGTCCTGTCCCTCATGGGTCTAGGTCCAAACAATCCCTGACTGCTGAATGGTGCGTGTCAGGCTAGACACGTGGAATAGTTTGCCTCCTGTGACCATTTCTGAAATGCCACAAATGACACAATGCCACAAAACCAAGGTGACTGTATAAGTGATGTTGCCTGTTTGGACAGAGCACTAATGCTGCCCTAAAGGAAGTCACCAGAGAGACAAATCAATCTTCCTTTGTATTTATTTAGTTTTAAGAAATGTACAGCGTACAGCACTTAAAATGAACATCGTGGAGGCAGGAGCTGGGAACAAAATAGATGGGCACAGAATAAAAATAAAGCACAGATCTTGTGTTGGGTTTGGTTCTCACCTACACGACAATGAAAACCACAGCATGCACAGGTGCCAGGTGCTCCAGAACTGGACAATTCATTTCAGACCCACAGAGGTCCTTTGGCTCACCCCAACAGGGTGCATTTGTCATTCACCCACAGGAAGGGTGGTATCCAATTCCTCTGGTTTTTAGGGTCCTTTGGACTCCCACTTATCTTGCCAGGAAACAGCATAGACTGATTGGAGATGAGGTTTATAACTGATTTCTAAATAATAAGCTAATTATCTTTTGTCTAGCCAACTGCTAAGTTATTAGAAAAATGTTGACAAAAGCATTGAACAATATTTGATTTTTATATTTATATAGCATAGAACAAGGGAGTAGTGATCAATAAGAACATAGATAAGTTATTATTTCAGCTTACATCATAATAAAAAAAGTGTATTTACTTCTTGTTAATTCTCTTATGGCTGTGTGATCCTTGTGGCTAACTGGTGCCAGTGACCAGGTAAGATTCCCTTGTCAAGCCAAGCCATCCCACTATCCAGGAGGTTTCCAACATTTTCACTGCCATTACAGGCCCTTTATGAGCTTGATTTCTTCCTTATCTGCCAGCATTAGCATTCGTTACAGTAAAACCTCATTTTGCCTTTGTATAAACAACAGTAAACTTACATATAATTATGTCAGTTTTGGCTTTGTGTCACTGAAGTACTATGGTTTCCTTTTCATTCTCACTCTAGGGAAAAACTACTACATGAAATGGTGGCTCTCAACAACAAAAACTGTGCAAGAGTTCTATACTTTTTAATGTCTACATTTAAAGTCTGGGAGGTTGAAATTAGCTTTTGACATAAGTCAGGTTCTCATTTAGACAACTGCTTTGAATCAGTCTTTTTCTGAGGGAAGATTTGTGCTGTAAAATGGGATGCCATTTTTTTGGGTCTCAGTGATGCTGGAATCTCCTTTTTATGGCCATCCAAACTTTTCTTGAGAACTTCTGTGGCTGTTATTCTCTGAGAAGTTATCTGTTCGTGACCAGACTGGAAACCAAGATGGTAAGGTGCCCAAAAAGCCTACTCTGAAACCTAGTTTAGTGAAGTTTTAGTATTATGAATTTTTTTACTATTATAGCGCATGATGAATTTCCTGAAAAATGAGGATACAGAGCAAGACATCCTCTCTAGGCAGCATTTAGCAGCTTATAGGCTGTTTCCTATTGTACACTCAGAAAGTGTACTTTATAAATTATTGTAATCTCCAATTCTTCATTAACTGCATAACATTGACCATAATTTTTGTTTGATTTATGAAGATGGAACAGGTGTTATCCAAACTTCTCTTAAATGGATCTTCTAAGTGGTTTAATTTTTACCAGATAAACAATATTAAACCATTTTTATGTCTCCTTTGTAAGTAGGCTTATTTTTTTTTTTTTTTTCCCCACTTAATATGATGCTGACTCCCTCAGGACAGAAGTTAATTACGTTTTTGATACATAATTTTTGTCAAACACATGCTCAGAAAAGCATGGGATTAACACTCTGAACATGCAGTTCACAAAAGGAGATGCAAGGACCTTTATCGTCAGGAAAATCCTCACTGGCTCAACTCCAAGTGGGATCTCACACCAGAAATGACTGGAGTGATCTTTTCTGGCAATTATTGGACTTTGTCAGTCATTTCACACACTTTTGAGTCTCCACTAACTTTGCATGGAAAAAATGCGAAGTTTGAACAGGAATAGTTTAGCAATGCCAGTCACAGAAAGTCACAAATGGAGGTAGGTAGGTATGTGCTGAAACCAGTTCCATTATTTGTTGCAACTTGAGTGGCATGTCTGTGTGAGATATAAGCCTCTCTCATGTTCCCCGACTGTACATGACATTGAATAGATGAGTAAAGGAACAATAACTTCGCAGTTCACACCATCAGTTGCACAAGGCAGCACTTCTTTGCTAGACTCTTCAAAATGTTGTGTTTTAACGCGTGCTGCCAACAATAACTGAATACTCTTTCAGTTTTTCTTGCAGCAATTGTCTCTTGTGCCTCTACAGAATTTGTACACAAAGGAATTAACTTAATAGGTCATGCAGGCAGTAGACAAGCAAGCATGTCCCATCCTTTTTAATTCTTCATAGACAACTAGAACAGAGCAAGATTTAAAAGCCAATCTTTTGTGTTTTATTGTCAGCTAGTGATGCTGTTATCAAAAATATATACATTGGTTTTCAAACCAAGAACTGGGAATTTCATGCGGTTTGAAATGTTGATTATAATGCATGACATCTTTGTTACCTAACCCTGTACTTGGCCAGGTTAAGTTTTGAGTTGCTCTTTGGTTTCTGCCTCCCTTTATTTGCTTGTGTTTATTTAGACAAGATGAATATCAAGCAGTTTAGCTCTCAATGATTAAGTTAATACAGATTTTATTTTTCATAATAAATTTGCAAAAGAAACAGCCTCACCCAAGGCTTTTGATAGTCCCAGGGAGTTCTGTCTACAAACATTTCTATCTATGTTCAGAGGCATAGATTTCAATGAAGGCCTTATAGCACCGTCTGCATCAGGGCCAAGGCCTGTTTTCCTGGGGTAGTGTTTGGTAGGCACGTGGGATAACAGGAAAGATGTAATGTGTAGTCCTTGTCTGGGGAATGCATGGTAGTGGATGCAGCTGAAAGGCAAGTTTTAAGGTAAATGTCTTTTTCTGACCGCCAAGGTTGGGGCCTAACTTCTTTTTCTTCAAAATTTTCTGTTTTTTTCTTTCCAAATTTGTGCTTATTTCAGACCTTGTTTGCTCCTTCCTTGCACTCCCCTTCCTGTTAGTCTTTCTTGAGATATCAGAAAGCTTCGTTTGCTCACAGGGCACAATGTCCTGATGGGCAAAGGCACTGACTGCATACCACTGCTTGACTCTCTAGTACTGGGGAGAGACTCAGTTATGCAGATGTGCTCCTCGTGCTTGTAGAGCAGAGGTGTCTGATGGTGAGTGCAGGCAGAGGGAGAGGGGCATCTCCGACAGAGGCTGAAACCTGCTGGAGGCAGTTTTAGGAACCAGCTGAAGAACCAAGACTGTTTCTAATAGTTCTCCAGAAGGGGATGGGATTACCTCCAGCTCAGCTGTGACCACAGAGATTATGGAGGCTACCTGTCTTCTCTTTCCAAGTCAATCCTTTGAGTCAGTCCTGGTCATTTGGCTGGAGGTTTACATTGCTGTGGTTTCAACCCTACTTCTTCTTTGGGGAAAGCTTCCATACCTGCTCTGGGTCCAGCATGAGAAGGGCAGGACCTCTCCAAATGTCAATACACCCTGGGGACAAGGAGGGGAGATCAGTGGCTCTATTGATGTTGATAAATAAAGGAGGCAGGGACCAATCCCTGATGCCAATGCCATGTGGCATGACCTGTCTTACACTCACGTGGCTTAGAGCTTTTCCCTGGTGGAACGCAGCGGCTGTAAACATACCTACCCTGGGTTTCCTTTGGGACACAGGTAGTGCCCATGAGATATAATTCAGCTTTTGTGCCTGGGGAGGTGGGTTTCAGTTCAAAATGTCCAAAATACAGTCTGAAGTATGTGTTGTGGTCTACTGGAAAGGTATTTTTTCAGTATGAAACTAAGGATGTGTCTGGCATGATTTGGGGTATGACATAAGGTGGGGTGGAGCTGTTTGAAGGTGAAGAGCCTGTTGAAAAAGAGTTGAAGGAATTTGGAGAAGCTGATACACAGAGGGGCTGGAAGAAGGCTCAGGAATGCCAGAGATGAGTGGCCTTTAATACCCTCATGCCCTCCCTTTGGTTTCCCAGACTCTGCTACCCTCTATGTTACCTTCCTTCTTCCCACTGCTGCAGACTTCTTGAACACCCAGTCCCTCCCAGTACACATTCACAGGTATTATTCAATTTCTTCTTTAGAAGAATTTGAGCTCCTTCTGAATTTTCTGCTATGCCCTTATTTTTTTGTACACCTTAAAGTTTTTCCCCAAAGCCCTTGCTAGAGAAGATTGCATCAAAACATTTGTCTTTCTTCCTTCAGCTTTCAAAGGCTGGGTGTGAATTCACGATAGCAGGGTGAGAGGCAGCTGCACTGAATGCTGATCTGACTCATGCACTACCCAGCTCATATTAAAGACCTCAAAGCCAAAAGTTTGAATGACCTTTCATCTTCACAGTGTGCTTGTAAAGTGTGATCCCTTCCACTAGTGAGGGCTGATGAGAATTGTGCTCTCTTTTCCCTCCAGGTGTGCACTCACTATGTAGCTGGCATAAAAGTCAGAGTGTTATAATAACTTTGGTGATAATGAGAGCCATGAGTTAATCCCAGATGCAACCAAAACAAATCAGTGAAACTTGCCATTTTTAAGAAAAGCTTTTTCTGTTTTCCTTAACTTCTTGTTATATATATTTTTCTCCAGAATGCTGTTTGTCAAGTTTGTCTTGTTCAAATATTCCCAAATCTGGAACAGTGATGTGGCCCACACATCCATATAAATCTTAAAGCACTTAGATGAGTTGATGAGGAAGAGTGAGCACACTTTGAATTCCAGTACAAGTGGCACTCAGCTAAAATAATAAGCAGGGAAGAGTATTATTGGAAGTATACCTTTCTTTCAGTACAATTATGCTAATCCCTTCTCAGTCTGGGACAACTCTAAGCACTATTTTAGCTGCATTTCTTATCAAAATGGCTTCAACATTTTAATTAAACAGCATTTATTTAATCTCCAGGTCTTTTAAATTGGTGGAACACTTCTTAACGAGTGTTTTTCTGGCTCAGAAGGTCCCTGTTGGAATTGTTTCAAGGATGCAGACCCAGCAAGCAGGAAGGCAGGAGGCTGAATCCCCTCCCAGGGGTTTTGCAGCCTCAGTGTCTTACACCATTGGCAGGCTCTGAACCTGCCAGGGAAAACTGCTCTTCACAGCCATGCCCACTGCTTACTTCTCTCTCCCTCTTTCTGCTAAGGTAAATTACCTCCATATATTTTGTGTTCAACACTCCCTTAGCCTGAATTTCTTGCTGTTGTAAACAAAGTCCAGGGAAGCTGCTAGTGCTTGTGGCAGCGTTAACACTTAGACTCTTGACATTGTGGCAAAGCGCGTAGTTTTACAGTGTTCAGAAAGACATCTGACCACTCTGAGAAATACTATTCAAACAGAAGAAATACAGCATTGCTTTTCCTCTGATGTACAGCCACAAGTAAAGGAAATAATCCAGTTCATAATCTGCTAAACCCAGGCACTTTTTCAGTAACGTAAAATAATGGTGCTGTTGGAATATGGTCATATTCACATTAAACACATAATTGTATTCTGTTTTCTTTACTTCTCTCACTTAGAGTGAGAACCGCTATTTGATTGTAACACTTTGATGCACTTTGCCTGAAATACCTTGGTTAGTGATCAGTCATCCCACTGAAAAAGGGCTGCATGCATTATATGCATCTAGGAACCTTGCTACCCTATACATATAATTAAGGGTTCTGGTACCAGGCCTTTGGGAGGAAAGTCTGGAGACAAGGTATGAATGCATTTAATAAAGAAGACAAGCTACAAGAGATAGATTTTTCTTCCTGCATAGCACATGAGATTTGTTCTAGAGTGTGTAGTGAAGGACACCATCTCTCAGCTTCTTTAGTATTTTTCCTGTGTATTGCTTTATACTACATTGCAACAGATTGCATTATTTCTCATTCCTTTAGGAAATGACATGTTGGATTTCATTTGGCATGGTCCGCTGAAAGCTGTATCTGATGGGTGACAGATCTCACATTCACAAAAGCCCTCTAGGTGTTAAAAGTTGACTATTGTATTCAGGTTCGGAAGACAGATTACTCTTAGTATAATTCCAAAGGCATCAAGATGAGTCACTTCTTTCTTTTAAATTCCTTGTTTATGTACTGTATCTTCCTGCTGTCACGTTGGAGTTTATATTCCTGCCATGTTTCGAAAGGGCTTTAAGGAGATAACCTTACCACGGTCAGGCAGTCCAAGTTCTCCACTACCCGGCGCTCTGCTTCGAAAGGCAATCTCTGGGCATCGCATAATGAGCCTATTGAAACACATTCTCTGCAGCTGTGTATTTCTTTACAAATAAGTCTACGTTGTTGCTCAGAAACAGAATTTTTTTAATCATTCTTTCTATTTTCCCAGAAAACATTAGACAGAATCAGATGTAGCTGTTATAAAGAAGTGAAACACCATGGAACTAATTAACTCTCTAACATTTATGGCTAGTGTAACAAATGACATTACAGAGAACACAGGAATGCTTGCTAAAGTACTTTATATACAAAGAAACAAAATAGAGGTATTATGTTGAGAATCCTTACCATAAAGATCTATTGTTTGGATTAATCGTATGGAACAAACATCACCTCTGACATTTGCATTGCTACTGTGATTTTCAGAGAGATATTTCAGTTCTTTTGTTTTCCCTCTGATTTGTCTCATGGCCATTCCTCGGGCTGTGTCGTGATCTAATGGATAATATAAATCCCACGATTCTTCAAAAGCAGGAAGTGATGCCTTGCAGCCTGTAACCATTTTTGCCATATCAGTATTCAAAAGACCATGTTTGTTTGTGCACAGTAGAGCAACTCCTGCTAACCAGATGGTCTGAATCTGCCTGCTATTCAGTCCTCACTCTCTTGCTTCTAACTTTTCTTGCCCTCCTGTTTTCTCTCACAGAGCAAAATCTAATCAGAACTTCCATCTTAACTCCAGGCAGATCACAAAGCAGCAGTTTATAAGACAAAAAAACATTACAGCTAGATTTTGATTATCTACCTATTTTCAGGTTAGCTTAAACTAATTTTTAAAGACAACAGATTTTTAGCTTTGACTTCATAAGGAAATAAATCCTTTAAGATTATATGTCATACCCACACATATGCACATGCTTGTGTGCCTGTCAGCGCCCCAGTAACTCTTGAACATTTTTTGCTAATTTCAACCAGGTTGAAAAAAATTGGAAAATGCAAATATACTACATTCCTGCAAATTTCTTGCAATTCTGTAGTCTGTAGGATGACGGGAACAGACCCTATCAGTGCTATTCCAGAGAGAAAGATTGCTCATCTTTTGTTAGACAGTAGAAAATCCCTTGTAAGGTGCAGATTGTAAGAAACCAGCCAACTGATTCAAAGTCTACTGTTTCTTCTGCTTACAAATGTATTTTTTCTCACGTTTTTTCCTCTGGTAATGTAAATGGTGGCTAAGAGGAAATGATTTAAGTATCTTGATCTGGGGTCTTTTTTTTTATTGAACATTTAGGCTAGATTCAACAATAGGATCCAAGATGCCTTTCTATAGTTCATTCCAAAGCAAATCATTCGGGGTATAGTGAGCATTTTGCTGCAACTCCTGGTTTCCACATTAATGACATAAATATGGTCTCCTTCTCCAGCCATTCACTCTTGCTCTTTTTGTTGCATGTATAAATCAATTTTTCATGTTTCTGAACTCTCATTTTTTACTGATCTTCACAACATTTTCTTTGTTCAGCCTAGGCAGAAGGCAAATTCATTGGTATCTTCTGTCTGCATTGGTATATTCTGTCTGCCTCCCCTTCTGCTCAGAGACTTTGGATCTCCCTTCACTTAACAGAAAAGGAGGAAGGAGGCATTTCTGAAAAGGGTAGGTATCCATGCAGATCTGGAAGTGGCTGTGCTATTTATCGATCTCCATTGAAAAAGACACTTCACATTATTGGGAATAATGGCCAAAAATGCATCTGAACATACAGCCAGGTGACCTCAGAAAGCTCTGCACTACTAGGAAAAGGGCAGGTAACCACGGTGGTAAGAGTCTGCCTTGCTGCTCATGTTTGGGAGCAGTAAAGCCTGTGGCAAGCAAGAGAGAGATACTTGGGAAATAATCCCTCTGTGAAAGGCAAATGAGTTAGTGGATTCGTATGATTAAATCCTACCTCTGCTGCATAAAAAAGAAGGAGGTCTTGAGAGATTGCATAAAGTATTAAAATAAGAGTGAGAGAACTTCATGGCTTGAGAACAGACTGAGCTGCCACTACTGTGGCTCTCAGGGAGCCAGTCCTGCCAAGTGGTGACCCCTCACAAGTGCCTCTCTTTCTTTTCTTTCTTTATTTTATTTATTTATTTTTTTTTTAATCTTAGCTGGAAAGGAATAGGAATACAGGTAGAAAGTAGCAACATCCCCTGCTCTACACACACAAAGAAGGGATATAACTTCTCTCCTGTTACTTTTTCCTTCTCTTTCTTTGGATTAGTGATGTTTTTGCTTTGATTAAATAATGATGAAAGCAGCCAACCATTCTGTGGACAAGACATGAGTAGCATGTGTATCTCTTTGAGACATTCCCAATGTTCAAGCAAATCCAGAACAAATTAGACAACTCTGTCTAATTCTGTGCCTTTGAATTAATATAGCGTGGACTAAGACTCTTCCCACACAAGGCCTGGCCTACTCAGATATGGCTCCCTCTCTGTCAGTCTACCATTTCTAAAATGGAAGAACATCTACCCCTGGATGCAGGCAGCCCCCGTTGGGTTCAAAAAACTGCCTGAGTACATCTCTGGAAAGCATCTGGCCACTAATGAGAATGTAGGGACATAATAAAACAGATTGTTCCTGTTCTTCTAACAGACTCAGTAGCCAAAATGTACAATGTCTTCCAATTTGTGAAACATCTCACCAAGACATTTTCTCAGAATATGAACTAACATCTCTCAAAAATAATTGTCTGTTCTGTGAGCTGTTGCAAAGAGTGAATGAAGGTAGTTCAGTTATCTTGAGTGGAAAAGCATTTGCCATTATGCCCAAATTTGATTAGATGGAAAATCCAGACAGCAAATTGACATACATTTTATTTTAGCGTATGAGTTTATCAAAGAAGAAACAGTCTGTGTGTGTTGGAAGAAAGCAAAGGACCATTTGCCATGTCTGACTATTCATATAAGCACAGCCTGTGTAACTACTACGCTCAAGTACCATCTGTCAGATCAGCTATGAGGCATGTGTTTAAATCACAATAAAGATCTGATGATAGTTTATGTTTAATGTTAAACAAAATGGGGAGATAAAATCGTGATTTGGCCTATCATTTACTAACCGCTACCAGGCCTTGATTTGGGGAGTCTGTTCTGGGGCACCCCAATTTCCATCTATTTCCACAGAAAAAAAAAAAAAAGACAACCCATCACAACCCTTTCCAGCTTCCTTATCATCCCCCAGAACAAGTAAGTGTCTCAGGTATTCTCCATTTTGAGTAGCAGCTTCTGAACTCATCTTTCCTTTGTGTGGTGAGAGCTAGGAGCTGATGGGAACAGTGGGACCAGCCTTCCCTGTGGTTTCTTGCGCTGCTTGGGATGTGGTAGGCGCTCAACTTCTGACATACAACAAAAAGCTTTCAAAGGCATCCTTTGATTTTCAGACCTAAGATTATTTGCCCACATGAATCGTACAGTCTGAGTTTAATTTAATATGTTAATGAATATGTATTTACAAAAATGTCAAAATATTTTCCTTTTCTTCTCCTTTTGCCTCCAGGCTCATTTATTTCATAAGAAGCTGAAAAATTTTCTTCCTAAGGTTTTTCCCTAGCAGAGGAGGAATCCTAAATGAGAGCTGGACTAGTACGATGTGCTAAAATGATCACTATGTTCAAACTCTGTAAATAAAGACTAGAATTGCATGCTGCAATAACTTATGCCTGGTGAAATGTCTTGTTAGGGTCATAAACTTATACAAATTCATTATCCCCTAGGTTTCTAGGTCTCTTCCGCAGCCGGCTCTAGAATTAGGTTGCTGCAAAGGCCAAGGCAAAACTGCATCTGGTCGTATACAGAGAACTGGCTCCAGTGTGGCTGGAAGGATGGGGCATGGATTAGGGCACTGAGAAATGAAATAGGTAAGATCCTAAACACAGGAATCTGTGCCTCAATTTGATACCTATGTAAGTGAGGTTTGATACCTATGTAAGTTTGATACCTATGTAAGTGAGGTATTATGCCTTATTATTCAGTAAAGTACTACAAAGCATCTTGAAGAAGGATGAAAAGTGAATGTTTTCTTTGAGGATATGATCTTAAATAAATCATCAAATCCTTTAGTTAATCTTTTTGGCTACACTGACACTGATCAGTGACAATGTCTTTAAGGTGACAATGCATGACAGGAAAAGACGGATTGGGGTATGCGGGGAAGCCACCCATTACCTAGTGTGCCAGAGAGAGCTCCCTCTCTTCCTGGTCCCTTCGCTCCCCTCTGGTCTTTGCCTTGGGGCAGTCCCTCTGGCTGGCGTAGATGCAGATGGTATGACCCTTCCTCTTGAAAAGTTGTGGGCCGCTGCAGCTGTGCCCAAGGTCACCATGGGCGGGACTCCAGTACTCCAGAAAGAATTATCAGTAGCTTCCATGCTGGTGTTCACTCTCACAGGACTGTCAAACAGCACCAGTTGGCAACCTTTTCCACGATAATGCTGGACACACAGACTAGTCACCTCCCTGTTTCTACAGCTGTATCTGTTTCCGTGTAAATAACATGGTTCCTGCTCACTCAAGCAGGCAACTTCCTTCTCAAGCCTTTTGAAGAAGTTGTATGTTTCAGCTGCAATACTTTGTACAAAGCATATTGGAACAAGCTAACCTTTAAGAGAATTTTGTTGACCCTGCACTAAGTTCTTTTATACTTAAATCTGGCACGTTCCAGCTACAGGTTCTGAGTCACCTCTTAACATCATAGCAAGGAGCTACTGAGACCTCTAGCCCTTTAAAATGGCAAAACATTTTGCAAGACTATTTTCAGTGTTGATTGAGTTGTAGCTACCTTGGGAAAAGTCTCTGAAACCTTGAAAAGAAACAATTTCTTGTCAGCTCAACGTGACACTATAAAAAGACTGAGTATTAGGAAATGATTTCATTATAAAGGAAAAGAAGTCTTACTGAAACTTTAAGATGTGCCAAATCCCTATCGACAAGACCTTTCACTTACCACAAATGAGATAAATGAAAACATCAATGTCATATTAGGTAAGCAACTAAACTGAAAGAGTGAGTTTGAAGAGTCAAAGGACCCATTGGGAAAAGCGCACCATCTCTTCAATGGGCTGAAGAAATGAAGAACATTCTTCAAATGGCTCCTTTATCAGGATGTGAAAAGGCCAAGCCTTTATGCTGCTATAATTTATGGATATCTCCTGTTTGTAGGACAAAGTGAAATAGAAAAACTTAATCATATTTCTGCTGGAGGAAGAAAAGACTCAGCCTCTCTTATGTGTAAAAACTCAAATTAATTTTAACTTGATTGCCTTCTGTGTCACTACTGAGTATGAGTAAGTAGGCAGAGGTGCACAGTGTAACTTTGGAAGCATGCTTGCCAATGTCAATAGCAGCAGGATCTCAAAAAGCACATCTAAAATTAGGACATGGCCCTGTATTTCTTAGCATCCTGCAAACTAGAAAGTATAAAGCCCAAATTCTCAAGCTCTTCTCTTCTGTGGGGTTTTTAAAGAAATTGCAATCTGGTCTCTTCAGTTTTTCTTTCCATTTTGGCTATCACACACTAGTATCATCATGATTAACGAAGACATCATCATGCACTAAAAATGTTACATTTGACAAGTGCTCCAATTAATGCCTCAAATGTTATGCTCAGTTCAAATCCCCTGAATCTATGAAGTTCGCTGGAAAGCAAAGTCCTTCTTCTGGGCAATGCTCCCAGCTTTCATAGCACTCATGATTACTTTAATGAAGAGGGGAAATAATGACCACACCCAGGTTGCAATTTCTGAGGCTTTATCATTAAGCCACTTTTTGAATCAAGAAAGTATATTTCTAGATTTATTTTTATGCAAGATTAGTGACTTCTGGTGGGTGCTTAATTCTTTTGTAAACTCATTTCCCCATCTGATATCCCAAAGAACGAACAACTCTGCTGGACTGCCTAAAGAGAATAGTCAGAATTAGCCTGGAGAATGAAGTCACTCTTGTGCTGTAGTACAAGTTCATACATTTTTCCTGTTGGTACCAAGTTTTAAATTATAACTTAGCCAATATTTTGTCAGGATTTTTTTAATTTTTTTTTTCTTTTGTATTCTTATATTAGACAGGTGTGGTACTGACTGGCAGATGCTGACCCAGCTGCTCTCTCACTCCCCCTCCTCAACAAGACAGAGGGAGAAAATGAGATGAAAAAGCTCATGGGTCAAGATAAGTATAGGGAGATCGCTTACCAATTACTGTTGCAGGCAAAACAGACTCGACTCGGGGAAGATTAATTTAATTTATCGCCAGCTAAAAATGGATAGTGAGTAGGACAGTGAGAAACAAAAACAAAACTAAAAACCCCTCCTCCCACTTTTCCCCAGGCTCAACTTCACTCCTTCATTTCCGACTCTTCTACCTCCTTCTCCCTGAGTGGCACAGTGGAAAGGGGCTTGCGCTCAGTTCATAGCACTTTGTCTCTGCTGCTCCTTCCTCCTCATGCTGTTCCCCTGCTCCAACGCGAGATCCCTCCCATGGGGTACAGTCCTTTAGGAAGTGCTCCACCTTGGACTTCTGAAGGGCAGACTTTAGCCTGTTGAGGAGCATGGTTGAGAGTGTCCCTTGGGAGACAGTCCTGAAGGGCAAAGGTACCCAGGAAGGCTGGTCATACTTTAAGCAGGAACTCTTAAAAGCACAGGAGAAGGCCATCCCCATGTCCC
>VYXH01009462.1:70547-112803 GCA_013397275.1 Burhinus bistriatus
GAGGGGCAATGGGCACAAGTTGGAACATAGGAAGTTCCATTTAAACATAAGAAAAAACTTCTTTATGGTGAGGGTGACAGAACACTGCAACAGGCTGCCCAGGGAGGTTGTGGAGTCCCCTTCTTGTGGAGATTTTCAAGACCCGCCTGGATGCAGGCCTGAGTAATGTGCTCTAGGCATTCCTGCGTCTGCAGGGGAGTTGGACTAGATGTCTAGAGGTCCCTTCCAACTCTGAAAATTCCATGATTCCGTGGCTCCTTCCCACAGGCTGCAGTTCTTCAAGAACTGCTCTAGCATGGGTCCTTTCCATGGGATGCAGTCCTTCAGAAATAGACTGCTCCAGCATGGGTCCCTCACGGGCCACAGCTCTTGCCAGAAAACCTGCTGCAGCATGGGCTCTCCACAGCCTGCAGCTTCTTTCAGGGCACATCCACCTGCTCTGGTGTGGTGTCCTCCATAGGCTGCAGGGTGGATATCTGCTCTACCGTGGTCCTCCATGGACTGTAGGGGGATAACCTGCTTCACCATTGTCATCTCCATGGGTTGTAGGGCACTCTGCTATAGCACCTGGAGCACCTACTTCCTCTGCTTCTTCACTGACCTTAGTGTCTGCAGGGCTGTTTCTTCCCCATTTTTTCCCGGTCCTCATTCTCAGAGCTGCTGTGCAGCATCTTTTACCCTTTCCTAAATATGTTATCACAGAGGCTGAGTGGTGGGTCCATATTGCAGCCAGTTGGAACTAGGTGTGCCCAACACAGGTGCAGCTCCTGGTCTTTTCTCACAGAGGCCACCTCTGCACTGCGCCCACTACCGACACCTTGCCATGTAAGTCCAATACAATATGTCAAGTTCATTTGAGAATCTCACTGGATACTTAAGATACGCTGTACTGAAAAAGTTATGCTGTCCATACAAGCTGCTTCTTAATGTTAGTAGAACATATCACTGATTTTCCCTTCACTTATTTATCAATATTTATTTATATAACATTTGGTTATTAAGAACCATATTATTGTCTCTGTAGTCTTAGCAAGCAGTGTCACTTGTGGTTTGGAAGGGAACTGAACCCGCGCTGAATGACGTTCACGTAAGAAGTAACGGTGGGGAGCTGGTATATGCCTCCTACTGAAACATACCTACAGATGATACTGGTGACAGGTGTAAGCAAACTACATGGGTGATTTGTGGCCTTTTTTTCCTGCAGATGCTTGCAATTAGCTGAGCTTTGCTCACTTGTATCTGACTGTAACTCAGAAAAATGTATTCTGTTTCTGATGGGTATTGAGAGTGTTTAATTCTGGGGTTCACAGACATGATGCAGCTCTTCAGGTCTGTCTTAGTTACCAGCTGCCAAAAGTGATTTATCTTGACAGCATGAGTGCCAGTGTTCCCAGACCCAAACAAGCCTTTGTAGAGGAGTGTGAAATGTGTGCCCCAGTTTTCTAGGCTTTCCCAGTGCTTGCTGAATGAAGAGTCCTCTGCGAGTTTGCCTGTTCACCTTTTTCAACTCACTGCTCAGAAAAATAGGGGACCTTTTTGCTTGTCATCTCATTCAGAGTTGGCTTTTTTAATAGGTGAGACTTAGGGATAAAAGGAATCGGTTTTCTTTATTCCGTCAAAGTGAAGGTTAAGACAAGGGTTTGCAATTTTGAAAACAAAACACAGGGCAATGAAATAAATTATTAACAGTGCCCTTGTATTTCAACTTATAATCTTTCCACTCTTGTCACGTTTCCCTTTTGAGACATCATTTATCATCTGGACTGAGGGTAAACCTTCCTTGCATCCTCTCCATCTGTGTGAGCCTCTGAAAACCTTTGGCTTTAGTCTTTGACCTTTATTTATTTCCCTCATTTCCTTCTTCATCTCTCTTTTCTGTCCCTACTCCCCCACCTCCTTTTTCAATCAATAGGAATATAGGTGTATTTTTGGTTTTATAAAAACTAGGAACTGGGGAATACATCTCTTGCTGCCTAAACTTAGCTACCCTGCCCGGCTCATTCTGAATATACATGCTAAACCAGGTGAATTTCACTGATCTAGTTTTCCCAGTGTTACGTCAAGCTAATGTGATGTGGGGTTTGCCCATTCCACCATACCAGCCTCACTATAAGCTAATGCAATGGGTTTTCACTCACCCAGTTCATCAGACTCACTCCTGTTCAGCCCAGATAGCATGCTAAGTCATGGGTTAATGCAGCAAGGCTTTGCTTTGTGTAGCTGCAGTAATCTTATGCACTACAATCCTTTGTGAAAACAAATAACTATACAAAGACATCAGTGCATTGAGCCCAAGAGCTCTACTTCCTTCCATATTTTCACTTAGCGTATACAACACAGAATAATCTGTCACAGTTTTATTTCAATCCCTTCTTTTACTGTTCTAGAAGTACTAGGCGAGCATTTGTTCCTCATACATTCAAAGCCTACTGTTTTTCTGATCTTAATTTATGTCCACTGTGCAGAATGTATCTGACTAGAGCAAACAGTTATTTATATTCCAATTATGATCCAAGAGGCACAGCAGAGTCTCTTCTATTTACTGCCTGTAACACAGCTGTATAGATTGTCACTAAAACCAGGATTTCAGCAGCTATCAGACAAGCTGCTTCGTATTCTTATAGGTTTCCTGCTACAAGTAAAAATCCTGTGGAAAAAGAACTGCATATGCAGATTTTATTTTTTATTGCTCTGCTTGAATAGAAATATGATTCATGTCTACTTTTTGGGTGTTTCCAGCAGCTCTAAAGTAATGAGCTGGGGTGGAGGTCAAGATGTTGCTATTGCTCCTTTTTCAGATGAGGCGCTCAAATTCGCCCTACTAATGTCTCTGTGCCTGTGGTAGCAAACATAATGAGGCTGGGCCTTTCTCTGCCTCTGGGACCAATGGCAGGGCACAGCTTGTGCTTATATGCTAAACTCCCTTCCCCTCCCCTCCCCTCCCCTCCAAAACACAGTGGAGTCATCCATAAGGTTTGCTGGGTACAATGTGAGTATGAGCTCTGCTGGATCCTTGCTCTCCTGTGAAGGTTGCTCAGGTGCCTGGTCTGTGTGGGAGACAGCTGGCAGAACTTAAACCTTTGTCAGCACATAAGCATGCTAACAATTAAATGGGATGGGTACTTGAAGCCATGCTATGCACACAGCCCTTGGGACTTGCAATGGCCCCAGGATTTTCCATCGATATTGGCAGGGGAAGAAGGACTTGGAGTGTAAGCTGCCCAAAAGGACTAGCCTGGCTAACATGGAGGCAACAGCACACACTGGGTAAGCAGCACTGAATGAGTTACCTAGTCCTCCCTTGACCACAGACCAAAGCTTATTGAAAAGCTTTCCTTTCCCACCCCAGTTCACTATTGTTTTACCAGAAAGGACAATGAGAGATAGAAGGGCTGCAGGAAACCTCAGCACCTCATGAGTCTGCTGACAGAGCTGGGATGTGGCAGTGTGGCCTCACCATGGTGGTGCGAAGGGTCGTGAAGGGGCTGGCCATGAGAAGACAAGGTTATGCTTTCCCGCTCAATCAGTATTTCTCATTCCTGCATCTCTGAGTGGTGCTGGGCTGCCGGCTGCCCTGGGGAGGTAGCTCATTTAATGCAGAGATCTGCACAGCCCTCTCTCTAGTGGGGTTGTGTAAGCAAATGTTTAGTTTTCTTTGTTTGGAAATAAGAATTTGTGTCCCCAGCTACCTTGGTGGTTAGCTTCCTCTATAATTAACAAGTGTTTATGCTTTCCCCATGGGGTACAAGTACAAGTCAATCTTGACTTCATTTCCAGTATATGCAGAATATTTTTGCCAAGACTCAAATGCTTTCTAATGTAGTACACTCCATCTCTTTCCTAAAATCAATGTTTCAAAACACAATTAGCAGCGCTGTAATAGATCTCAAAATATCACAAAAGAACTGTGAGCTAGAGGGCTCCAAGATACCATTAACAGTCTTGATAAGAGTATGTTAGCTCTAGTGTTGGAGAAAGAAATAGAATTTTCCCTCTTTCACTCAGATACTGAGTTCCAAATATTATATGCTATAGAAATAATTTACATAATTACCACTGCCATTGAGCTATGCTGCTTTTCTGCATTGTTGAAAGAAAATATATTGACCTTAAAGATACAAAATAAATTTTAACTTTATCTTCTTAAACTTCTATGACCTTTAGTAAGTAAAAATCCATGCAGAAATAGATGTTACTGATTGCAGAAAGAGTGTTTGTCATCTGTCTAAAAGACGTGGTAGTACATTTAATCTGATGACATTATAGACTATTTGCTTTCCAATCTCTTCCACGAGCCCTACATCACAGGCCTGGCGGTAAGCCTAATAAAAAAATGCTAGTCTTGGAGATGGCAAAGTAACTGGAAAGCTGCTTCTAGACCATGGGGAAATGCCTATTATATGCCACTTACTTCTTTTAGAAAGGGGCAAAGGGCACTTCAGGATCCACATAGTGAAATACCTGTCCAGGCTCACTCACTAGGTGCTGAAAGGGGAACTGGAATCCTACAGTTCTGAATAGCAGAAATACGTATACTTTGTTGATGAAACCAGTCTGTCTTCTGATGATGATGGTCTTTTGAACTTCTAAATTCATAGTTAGGCATTGCTGGTAGCAGGCTGCCTTGATTTTAATTAAAAAAAAAAAAAAGGGAAAAAAAAAAGGCACTTTTTACCTCTCTTTTCCTTCTGCAGAAGCTGCAGGATATGCACAGATTTCATTTCCAAATTTAGGCATCTGGATATGGCTATAAGAGCACAAACCTGGCATCTGTTTAAAAAATAAATTGTTGTGAGAAAGCTTTGTGCATATTTTTGATAGATTTGCTAAGCACTTCTGCCAATGTAATAATCCTCCAAAAGAATCCTGACAATTCACTGAAGAGGCCAATCATTATTAATTTTCTCTTTTAAATAACATTCATAAAAATATTTTTAATTTGCTGTGAGCAATGAAACGGAATCACTGCGTTGCAAAGGCAGAAACGTCTCACTGCTATAGCTGGGGTTTTGCGAAAGGCAAAAGGACTGCAACTATCCATTGATTTCACTGAGCTGTTAGAAAAACTTGTGATCATTGCAGTCAGGTACATTAATGCCAGGCAGTTCATAAATTTTGTCACCTTCATTGCATCAACATTTCAAACATAAGCTTCTAGCCTAACTCTGAAGAAACATGAAGCTGACTAATTCAGAAAGTTGTGCATGTGCATGCAAATATTTGCAAATGCAATTTACGAACGCTACATTTAATTTGTACCTATGGGAAGGAAAGACCACATATATTAAGAGATTACAGTTCTAAAGTTGATTTTTTTAACAGCTTAGCTGTGGAACTAAATGTATGTCTTTGTGTCTATGTTGGACAAGTTTCTTATCTTATAGTCTTGTTCAATGAACACTTATAACAGGTTCTGATCCTGCTAAGAAGCCCCTGTGTGCCACTGCAATCCAAATGAATCGCTATAACTTGGTACAGATCTTGCTTGCATCAGTGCTGCCTGTAAATTTTGCTAGGGAATTTCAATCAGGCATAGGAAAAGTTAGTAAGGAGTTCACAAGTCAGGTACCAGTCACATCAAGTAGCGATGCAAGTAAAGCATACATGCCGCCAACAGAAATGACACAGTCAGGTCCCCTTCTGAGCATTAGGCCTTTTTTCCTCCTGAATGTTTTAAACTGTTTTGCAGTTCCTCAAGTGCCTGAACCTTTGTGATACCCAGGGGCTTCCCTTTGCAACTCTGCAGCCCTTACCCTGGAATGCTGCTGGCTGCCTTTCACTTGCAGCTGTGCGAGCTGTCACCGGGGCATGCTGAAGCTGCTGTGGTAGCACTTTGCTGCTGCTGCTTTTGTGCTGATGCTCTTGTCATCTTGCACTTGCACATCCTGAAGTGTTGTTATGTCTCTCTTGCCAGCTTTCTCGTGGAAAGGGATTGCCACCAGGATAAGAATCTCTTTCTCCTTTTGTTTTTTGTTTTCCCCAGAAGTAACTTTAATAACTGAAGTTTATTGCATGCCATCACCTACGGACCCAGCAAAGAAACCTTTATGCACTCAAGCCTGTCTATACATTTTTTAAGATGCACAAATTGAATCAATTTTCTTTCATAATCCATAATTAACTGGTGGAGTCCTTAGGCAAAGTATTGTTTAGATCAAGAATTCGAAAGTAAATATAGAAGACATAAAAAATAATGCTGTCCATGAGGCACCCAGTTTGAAAACAAGTTTTTTAAAAGAGAGAAGAAACTCACAAGCATGAAGCAATAATTGTCAGTGTAGGCTTAGGCAGGGGTTTCCTTTGTGATTTTTTTCTATTACTGTTCATTATGAAGTTTCTCTGAAGACTTTGCTCCTGGCTAGTACCAGAGACAAAACACCAAAATAGGACATTCATTTCATAGGGAGTGTTGCTGTAGAAAACAATTAGTGATGAGACTGAATTGCAAACTTTGAAATGGGATCCAAACTTAGAGAACATGGCTATTTATGTGGACATAGGGACTTCATTAATTGCATTCACTGTAACTGCAGGAGTGGATGTTCTAATAAGCAGATGAAGTTGCTATTGTCTCTTAGGTCCAAAGAATATGGAAGCATTTTTACAAAGAGGGCTAACTTTGCCGGATCTCAAGAGAGACCTTGTTCATAACAGCAATTAAAAGTAGCCATTAAGAAACCCTTGCAAGAAATGTGAGACCGGTCTTAAAATCTCTTTTCTGAAATACAGAAGGACTTCGATCCTGGGCCTCACACTGCAAGTAGAAGCATTGATAATATGAGGAGACTTCTAAAGGTATAATAAGATATTAAAGTAGTGGCGAAGAAGGGATACAGTCCTTTCTTCTCACCTGTTTTGTCCGGATTGGGTCCTACAATGCTGAAACTTCTTCTTACAGATTCCCGCGGCATTAGCTGAAAGCTAGCTGGCAAGTAGCTCAGCTTATTAATGATATGGGTGCCCACCTCCTTCTTTAAGTGATTAGGTCGTCCATGTGAACGTGGTCCTGAAGGCCTCCTGCGAAGTGTGCAATGCTTTCAAGTACCCATGACTTCAGCAAGGCTTGATGATACCGAACGTTTCACAGGAGCAATCTCTGTTGCACCAGTTCTCAGAATTACAGAGTGCAGAAAGCACTGAGAGCCATGAAGTTCTGACAGCTGGGTCAATTACATACCAACATGAGTGTGCCATAGCTTAGGCCTACTTGTTTTTACTAAATAACATGACAGAAATGGATAAAAAATACTGTCTCTACAAAGTGACCCATTTATGTTACAAGGGAGAGTTGCCTAGCTTTGTGGTAATATATATTTATGTGGAGTTTTGCATATCAACAAAAGTAAAGCAGTTGTAAGAGTGATATTCTGTAAGGCCTGTGGGAACCCAGAATAGGAGGTATAAACAAACAAAAATCTGCTTCTGGTTGAAATACGGAGAATAGATGAGCAAAATGCAAACTGAGATTGAATCATTTTGAAAAGACAAGTTAGAATTCTGCAAATTACTAGAGTGAAAATAGCATAGGCAATTATTTCTAAGGAAGCTAGATCTTTAGTGGTTATAATAGTTAATAAAAAGTAATTTGGCACCACTGCATTATGAAGCTTTAGCGGTAATGTGGGCTTTCCAGCAATAAAGCACAGCCGATAATAAGCATTGGTGTTACAGCTGCTGTCTTCCATTTCTATCCAATTCATCTGTCTCAGTGCCTGAAGCTGTTCAGCAAGACCAAGGGAAACAACATTAGCCTCTTTATTATTTATAACTCATTTTTTCCTCCTGATAACACTGCAATACCATAAACACTGTTTCCATGGAAACTCAAGACAACATTACCATGGGTATTGTGGTTTATACCTCTAGGAATATAGGTATCTAAAGTTTCAACCTGTCCCTGCATGACAAAGGAATGCAGAAGTGATTGATATTTTTAATTACTGGGTAATATTGGCTGAGTTGGGGAATTTCTTGAATTGCAGTGTGGTGTGCTGCAATCATATTATCCAATTACATCTCATGCTTCTCACCCACTTTATTTCCTTTGAAAGCTGTTTTTTAAAAAAATGCAATTAGAAGTTCCTTGTTTCTATAGACTTTGGTGATGCTAAATGGTGCATTACATTTATGTGATATGGAGTAATAGCATTTAAGGACTGGGAAACCAAAAACGTCTTTGTGGGTTTTGTAATGCAGATGGATAAACCTGAGGCTGTATGAGAAATACAAAACGGTTAAGTGATCTTAACTGTAAAGGTCATCTACAGGTTATCTGAGGCATAACTGAAAAGGAAAATGTTTCCTTTGAGTTAATAGCTGGCTGGAAGAGTGAAGACCCTCGCAGAAAATGTAAAGGCCCTTTACCCCCTGTTGAATTACTTAACCAAACCATGGGCTCAATAATTCTCTAGTAGAACATAAAAATATACAAATGGGTCAAAAGAACAGTTTTAGCAATACCATAATGTAGTAGGAAAGGAGATCTCTTTATTTCATGCAGAATGTAACGCAACTCCAAGACTGTCTTCTTCCAGTTATGTGAGAATGGAAGTTCTGCAGAACTGGGTGATCCACTCAAATCACTCATATGAAAGAAAGGGGTGCTTTTCTCTCATTTCTCCTAAAAAGGGATTCAGTACCCTTTAGTAGGTAAAATAAACAAGCTTTGGTTCAAAAAGCAGAGCATGAAGAAGGATGTCTCTCTCACTTGGTGGATTAGGCACTCCCTGGGAAGGTGTTAACTTCTGCCGCACTGGACCTTTAATTATTTATGCAAGGTGGAAGATTATTAAAAAGGGAGGCTCAGAGCAAGTCCTCTCCCCTATCAATAACAAACCTGGGGTTCTGGGCATTGCTTTGTGAAAGGAAGCTAAACCCACTCCTGCAGAGATGAATTAAAGGAAAGATCCTCAATGAAGGGATGAATCATAGAATCATAGAATTGTTTAGGTTGGAAAAGACCTTTAAGATCTAGTCCAACCACTGACCCTAGTCTGCCAGGTCTGCCACTAAACCATGTCTCTAAGCACCACATCTACATGACTTTTAAACACTTCCAGGGATGGTGACTCAGCCACCTCCCTGGGCAGCCTGTTCCAAGGTTTGATAACTCTTTCAGTGAAAAATATTTTCCTAATGTCCAGCCTAAACCTCCCCTGGTGCAACTTGAACCTGTTTCCTCTTGTCCTATCACCTGTTACTTGGGAGAAGAGACCAGTGCCCATTTCACTACAGCCTCCTTTCAGGCAGTTGTAGAGAGCAATAAGGTCTCCCCTCAACCTTCTCTTCTCCAGACTAAACAATCCTAATTCCTTCAGCCGCTCCTCATAAGACATGTTCTGCAGACCCCTCACCAGCTTTGTTGCCCTTCTCTGGACACGCTCCAGCACCTCAATGTCCCTCCTATACTGTGGCGCCCAAAACTGAACACAGTACTCAAGCTGCGGCCTCACCAGCGCTGAGTACAGGGGCACGATCACTTCCCTACTCCTGCTGGCCACACTATTCTTGATACAGGCCAAGATGCCATTGGCCTTCTTGGCTACCTGGGCGTACTGCTGGCTCATGTTCAGCCGGCTGTCCACCAGGACCCCCAGATCCTTTTCTGCCAGGCAGCTTTCCAGCCACTCCTCCCTAAGCCTGTAGCGTTGCCTGGGGTTGTTGTGACCCAAGTGCAGGACCCGGCACTTGGCCTTGTTAAACCACATGCAGTTGGCTTCAGCCCATCGATCCAGTCTGTCCAGATCTCTCTGCAGAGCCTTCCTACCCTCAAGCAGATCAACACTCCCACTTAATTTGGTGTCATCTGCAAAATTACTGAGGGTGCACTCAGTCCCCTCGTCCAGATCATCAATAAAGATATTAAACAAGGCTGGCCCCAAAACTGAGCCCTGAGGAACACCGCTTGAGACCTGCCATCAGGTGGATTTAACACCATTAGAGGTGAAGCATTTTGGAGGAAGTCTGGGACAGAGCTAAGGAAGTGAGGCAGCAGCAGCTTTGTGAATCTAGTCTGTCCTTTCCTTCATTTTCTTAACAAATGCTTAAAAACAAAATATTTGCTTTTGGGGTTTAATGGAACATGTCATTAGACTTGAACAGAATTTTTAATACTGCCTGTTTTGGCAAGAATCTGAATTTGTTTGTTTGTTTTAACCTGAGCCAAATCTATTTTGCAATTGTTTGCTTTGCCTGCAGATTAGTTATTGACAAATCCTGTCTGCAGAATAATGCCATGAATATTTCTGCTTCTCAGCCAGAATAGCTGATGCTTCCTGCTCAAGAAACTGGAATAGCTTTTCCCTCCTTGGGACAGAAAGCTGCCTCTTCTTGCATCTCAGGAAAGGTACCTCTTAAGTTTAAAAGTTGCTTTTGCAGGACAACACAGGAGAACTTCATTAGGTTAGTGGATTGGCTAGTAAAACATTTTCCTGTCTAGAACAACAAGATCCAATAAAATTATTGCTTTATTCTAATGCCACACTACAGCATTACATTGGCAAAGAACTGAGATATATTCTTTGTTCTCCACAACTGTATAGCCAACGAGGGGTCTGTCCATCTGAACAGTTCTCACTTCATACAGTTTCCCTTGCACATTGCTGCACTTCATTTTAGATATCCTTTTGTTTTATGCAACATGCTTCCCATTCTGTTGTGTCTTTTGCAACCAACTCTCTCTAGAACCAAGGCTGGGATCTAGTTGCCTAAACAGGAGAGCTTAGCATCATTTTGGATGCTCTGGGATACCTGAGATATCATTGGATTGGCAAATACACTAGAGGACTTAGGGGAATCCTGTGCCTTTCTAGAATAGCAATTGAGTCTGTGGTGTTTGCATGGTGCTAGACCTGCCTGTAGTGTGATGTGTGCCAACCTTTCTGAATCTCTCACTAAAAGAGAGGCACAGGGTGTTTGTTCAAAGAAGAAAAGAAGTAATGAAGCTATGGACTGTAATGTCCTGTGATAAGCTCAAGAAATATATTTATTGTAGATAAAGACTACAGTACCACTTCAAAGTCTTGGGAAGAACTCCTAGAAATACATGTGTAATTCCCACACTGGGGCTGCTCTAAACTAGTAAATAAATGTGTCCAGGACTGGTTGTACTGATGGTACCAACTGGTATGCAAAAAGTTCTGTCCAGACTGCTGAAGCCTTTCAACTGCCTCCAAAAGGTAGCTACGTGCAAACTGTTCATTGCCAGTGTCTGCAGGTGTGTGCTGTCTCCCCAGCTGTGCCCGTGAATGGTTTGGCAGACTGCTAGCTGGGGCAGTCCAAAATGATTCCAGGGACTGTTCTAATAATTGAGATGATTTAGTTCAGCTCACCAGAAGTATTCCCTACAATGGTGTTGTTTCCTGGTGTAGATGTAGGCTATGACTTCACCAGCCCATTCCTATGTTCAATCAGAAAATAATTCAGGAGGAAAGGGACCTCTGGAGCCCATGTTGTCCAACCCCCTGCTCAAAGCAGTGTTGCCTTTGAGATTAGAGCAGCATGCCTGGGGCCTTCTCCATCTGACTTCTGAAACTCTCTGAGGATGGAGGTTTCACAGCCTGTCTTGGCAACCTGTCCTAGTGCTTGACCATTCACTGTGAATATTTTTGTCCTTATATCCAAGCAGATATAGGTCACATCTCACTGATCTGCATCCTGCTGGTTCTTCGGGATGTCCCTCTCCAGGCAACTCATTCTTGCGAATTATTGCCTGGATTTTGCCATGTGCAGGCACAGGTGTGAGTTACTGCAGTTTCACATTATCCTGCGTTAAGTGACACGAAGCAATGAGCTGTGTGTGTGCTCTCATCCCAGCCCAGCAGCGAGGCAAGACCCAAGAGGCTTCAACACCCCTGAAGATGGCTTGCATGGTGGTGAACAAAGCGAAGAGCTGGGGACTCCTCAGGCCTTTCTGCTTCCTTCCCCTCCCCGTTTTTGTGTGTGTGTTTCCTTGTAGTCCTTTGCATTGCATATTTTTGGTGAGTTTTGGCATGTCGGGCATGGGTAAAGGGATTTGCTGTGGCTCAGGAGAAGGACGTCATTCTGAAACAAATAACCTGTAACGAAGCAGAGTAGATGTGGGTCTGCAACAGCGTCGGAGAGAGGCCTCTGTAGCTCGTGTTTCCTGTTCAGCTGACAAGCTGTGGCAGGTTATTCCAGCCAGCCTTGAATTCTCTTTTTCTTTTCCAATTCTCACTTTTAATTGTGTGTACTTTAATGTAACCTAGCTACCACATCATGAGCTGAATACCTCCAATAAAGTGTCTTCCAATACATTTGGTGAAAACAGGCCATGTCTAGCTATTAATTCCTTAGCAAATGTTAACATGGCTTTGGGTATTATTTCCTTTAGAGGAAGGAATTTCATAAACATCAGGCTGTGCTATAAAACAGATTGTATTGTTTTCAGCAAGCCTGGGCAGAGGATTTTAATCACTAATTCATTTAATTACATTGGAAAACAGACTAGCAATGGAGACTTCAGCCCAGCCTCTTGGTTTCAGCCACAACAAGCTCCTCTAATTCCTTCTGCTCCACACATGACATCCATCCCCACGCCAGCAGCCCCACCGGGGCCCTGTGAGCGGTGGGGAGGAGGCCATGCTGAGGTGGGGCCGGGTGTTGGGCTGGGGGCTGGGATGTGAGTGTGAGGCCGGGCATGGGGCTGGGGCCGCCGGGATCAGGCAGGACCTGGGCTTGGGCTAGTGCCGAAATGCAGCCCCCGGTGGCAGGCCCCCACACCCGCGGTGCCAGCCGGGCCTGGCATGGCCTTGAAGTGCTGCTGCCATCTTCTTCGATGGTCTCCTCCTCTGCCTTAGGTCTCCTCACAAGTACGTGTAGTGTCCAGCCACCTCAGAAGAAACAGCTGTGTCCATAGAAACGAACAGGAAGGGAAAGAAAAACTGTTAACAGGAAACCCAGGTGTCAGTGAAACACCAGCTTGCCTTTGCCGCCTTCTTGATGCATCGCCTTCCCGCTCCCTCAGTTTCTTTATCTTTTAATGTAAGTGGCAATTTCTTTAGGTTTATGCTAATATGGTTTAAAATATCTCTGTGGAAAGGATTTAAATGATTTTCTGTCTATAGAGAAGGTCTAAGAGTTGCTCTGTTGTTTGTTTTGTGTTTTTGACTGCATAGCAAAGCACCATGTTGCAAGATTAAATCGTAGTGGAGATTATGATATCTCCTTGTGTTAGCTGTTCTTATTCAGATTAAATAAAATACTACGTGACTAGGGATTGCTTTGTTCTCCACAAATTGCTTTTCATTTATAGTGCGTACCATCTAACTTGTGATATTCAATACTTTGGTATTTAGATATGCTGAATGATGCGATGAGAAGATGAGGGTGGGAAAGTAAAAATCTTAAAGGCATATTTTGAGATATTCAAAGAAGTTATAATCACAGAGAAAACAAACTAGATATTATTGCCCATAGCATTGCTTAATCCTGCAAACTTTGTGGACTGCTGAGACAATTATAACTAATCATTTTGATATGGATATTTCTGTATTGCCATCATGGTACCATACCACAGACAAAACAAAACACAGTTTTCAATGAAAATGTATCTGATGGATTTAGGACATGCTTTTTAAAAAGTCTCAGTATGTAACGATTTCTTCTGAGTCACTAAATTTTTTCATAGCTTTCTGAATTATTATAACTTTAATATATTCCTGAATAGTTAGCATAGCCAACCCTATAATATTTGACAACATCAAAACTGATGCTCACCAAAGTTGCATAGTATTCTTTCCTCTTCAGAGGTCATCAGCTTTGTAAGCTGGTACTCATTTTTTATTCATGTGTTTATTCACAGACCTATTGTGGGACCACCCAGAAGCTATTCCATATATAAGAATTTCAATCTTTCCACTATAAGTTTTCAGAAAATGTATTTGCACTATCATTGTTTCCAGAAACATTTTTATATATGAAGCTTCCCTAAGTGCAGTTAAAACCAGTAACGTATTGCAGCTTCTCATAATCCAAGGCAAAGGTTTGATTTTCTGGTTCTGTTTTCGTGCCACCATGTTCACGACACATACTGCTCACACTGTATTTGCATATGTATAAATATCTAATAATACTGGTTGACAGACAATCAGACTCCTTATTTAGGTAAAAGTAGCTGCAGGTAAATATGAAGTGATGCATCTGAGGAAGCCCTCCCCCACAAATTTACATAAAAAAAAGCTTTGAGGAAATAATTTCCACTCTGGAGTGAGATTATAGAGTTGTGACAGACAAGTCTGAGAAAATATCAGTTCAGCACTAAATAGTGGTCAAAACAAGGAACCTAAAGTTAGTAATTCTTAGGAGAGGAATAGATAATAGAACAATCTCATTATATCATTATGAAAATGCAAGGTTTACTTCTGTCTTGAATACTGTATGCAGTTCTGGGCTTTAAGTCTTTCCAGCATGCAGAAGAGGTAACTGGGGAAGGGTGTGATACAGGTCTATAAAATCACCATTGCCGTATAACTTTCAGTGCAAAATCTAGGAGGCCTCAGGTCAAGCTAGGAAGAGCATTATTCAAAATAAATCAACTGACGTCTCTTTGGGCAAGAGATAGACTTGGAGAGCTCCTTGCCAAGGGATGCTGTCAGCTGGAAGAGATTGAATGGGTTCAAAGGGAACTGAGGATCAATAAATGTACAGCAATCATACATTAAAGATGATCTGCCTGGGCTGAAAATAGTTGGAGGCTGGTGGATTAGGAGGATTCATGACATGTTCTTGACCTGTTCCTACTCTCCCACAGGTATTTGTTTTGAGTGCTCTAGAAGACAAGATATAGAGTTGGGTAAGTCTTGTGCCCGTTCAATAGAGGCATTCTTACCTGCTTAGTTATGGATCTTGTGAATTGTCCGTAGTTTATTTTCTCAGGCATAATTGTATGGCAGTGTGAATGGATGGAACTACTTTGGGCACAGTACCTTGGTATTATTAAAAACACAGTTCCATTTTTTTCTGAATGTGATTGAAAATGATAGTTTCTTTACTCCTGACTAAATTTTGTCTCACCTGTCTTTTGCCTCTGCTTACTGCTACTTTTCTGAGACCTGAAATGAATCTCTGAGATGCTTTCTCTATGAAAAAGAAATGAGCTTTATACTCAGGTCAGCATTGCGGTCAGGGAAAAGCCATCCTGAGGTTATTGTTTTTCCATAATTGCCTCTCTCCTAGTTGTTTTTGCACAACTTATCTCACAGCTTCCCCTTATTCAGGATCCTTGAGGTGAGTAAAAGGTCCCTTAAATTCTACGTGCAGAGTACACCCCTCTTTATCTCACCCAACCCCACTGTGGATGCCTTGAGTATGGGGGGCTCATCCCAGCTGTCTTGTATTGCCTTAAATACACTATCGCTGTTGGCATGTGTGTTTAGTGTGAGATGAGTCAAAGAGGCTGAATAGTGCTGCCATTACCTGTTATATGGCTGTAGGTAGTTAGCATGCACGATGAATGGGAAGCCTTCCTGTTTCAGTGACCCTTAGTGCACCTAGGGTAGAAACATGTCTCATATGAGCTGTATAAAAGGCAGTGATTTTTTTACCTGGGGTCTGTAGATCCCTGGAGGTGTGTGAAAAGCTGCAGAGGAATGTGTAAATTCACAGCACAGGGAGTAATGCCACTTTCAGAAAATGTTTAGGGCTACAGTTTCCAGGCAGGTTGAAAAATGACTAAAATAGCCCGTGTTTGGAAGAGTTTCCCTCAGCACAGTCAGGCAGGTGCCCTTGTAGGATTCTTTTGTAGGCAATTCTTTAGCAGTTGTTCAATCTGTCTTACCCCCCAAGTACTGCTTTGCAGGCAAAAGTGAAAAGGACCAGAAAAAAGAGTGTACTGTAAAGAGCAAATGGAAGTGGAAATCTCTGTTAAAAATGGAAATGTACATCTTGTTGATCTACACTCCTTCAGGGTATGTTTAATGATGTCTGGTTATTCGAACTTCAAGACAGTAGTATTTGGAATAAAACATGTTTTATATTCATTATCATGACATCTCTCCTCCCCTCTCTGCTTCCCCTGTTGAGGCTTTATGCGCTTTGTTTAATAATGGAAATTCTGATAGGTTTTCTAGGAGAATAAAGCCACTGAGAGCACAGTTCATTCATAGATATAACTGCTCTCTACGTGCAGTGCTTTTTATTAATTTTTTTGAAGCAGCAGTCAATTATAGAGTCCTCAGATTTTTTTTCTCCTTGTTGAAGGGCCACTGGAAGGCAGGGCATTAAGTATCCCCTCCAACAATAGAGATATCTGAGCTGCTCTGTCAGAAGGGTTCTGTATCCAATTATTTGCAAGCTCCTTGTAGATATGATTCTATGGACTAAATGGAAAACATACTTCAGTCATTCTCTGCAGTGATAGTAATTTAATAAAAATAAAAAGCTATTGATTTTTTTTGGTAACTGTGTTAAAAGGCCACTGTAATCTTGACTTCACTCTGCTGTTGGCAGAGCATTCACCAGCAAGTAGATTTTTTACTTTTCCTGGGGCACCATTTATTAAATGCCGTCTTAATGTGTACAGATGATTAGTTTAGCTGAAGTGGGGGAAGATTTATAATATCTTCCTGTTGTTTAACTTCTTTTAGTCAACTCAGATGTTAGCAGCATTTGCAGAGATTTATCTCCTGTTCTTTCTGATTTTGTTTCTTCCATTTCTTAAGCCAAATGTGTCTCTGAGCTAACTGAGCCAGGACTTTGTGGGCAGGATGTTCTTTTGGCAGATATAGAAAATAGTTGCTGACTCTTGTTGAAATAACCACTCTGTGATGCTAACACCTACCTTAAGTGACAGAGGAATGTCACTTAAGCTGTATTGAAAACCTCAACTTGAATAAGGAGTCAAATCAGTAAAGGTAGACTCAAATTAAATTATTTTTTCTGTCTAAAAGCGTGGATCTACTCTAAACTAGCTGTTTAGAGAGATGCATTCTTGAAAACCATTCATAGCATCTATTCCCTTTGGAAGTTCCTGTTTATCTACATTGACTATAGCTAGAGACTAAACAATTCTTTAAGTGACAGGTGAATTTCAGATTATAAGAAATGTGCTATATGCATTCGTTCTGTTTTAGGTGCACTTGTATTTCCCCAGAACAATGTTTTCTGTGATGCTGAAGCATAAGAATTTGAAATCCATTTGTTAAGTATGATTAATACTAACACAATCCAAGAACCTAACTGCTAACATATATACAGGGGCACATCTTCATTTATAATGCTTTTAAAGATTTAGAGCTGTTGGTCTATCTCTATTTCCATCCAAAAGGTATTTTACAAAAGTAAAATTAGAGAGGCAGTCAGCTTTCAGATTAAGATACCTAAATTTAAATGTCCACTTATAGGTGTCTAGGTGTTTAAACTCCAATTATAGACAATGAAAGTTTAGCTGCTACAATCAGTGGAAAGCGATTCAGTAACTGTGTACTTCAGTGAAAGCTAAATTTTTCTCCAGGCTCCACTGACCAGATCTGCATGATTGTAATGGGAGACTACATACCCAACTCCCTTGTAAATACATATGGTGTGATTCTGTTCTGTACCTAGCAACATTTTACACAACTGTCACATCCACATGGAGCTGGCAGATAACATAGAACATGTATCATTCTGTAAAGGCTGTTGGAGAAGAGATGGATGTCCCAGAGTACCACAAATAGCAACAGCTACCTATGGTTAGGCAACTAAGTCATACCCCTACATTTCAACTCCTAAATTTAACAGCTGCAGGCTGGGGTTGGATCCAACTCCTACTTATTTTGGAGGAAAGGAAGTTTTCAACAGGGATGTGACTAAGTTGCATAAATACAGCTGCGCACTGAAGTGTGAAGTTGGTATCCTATGCTTATGACATCCTTCTTGGTTTTCCCCTGTAGAAGGTGCAGGTCTCCTAGCCCTGCCCAGATAAGTGCCTTGGGTAATAGAATCATAGAATCACAGCTTGGTTTGGGTTGGAAGGGACCTTTAAAGATGATCTAGTTCCAACTGTCCTGCCATGGGCAGGGACACCTCCCACTAGACCAGGTTGCTCAAAACACCATCCAACCCGCCCTTGAACATTTGCAGGCATGGGGCATCCACAGCTTCTCTGGGCAGCCTGTTCCGGTGTCCCACCACCCTCATAGTAAACAATTTCTTCCTTATAGCTAATCGAGGTCTATCCTCTTTCAGTTTAAAATTGTTACCCCTTGTCCTATCACTACAGGCCCTGCTAAATATTCTCTCTCCATCTTTCGTATAAGCCCCATTTAAGTATTTAAATGTGGCAATAAGGTCTGCTGGTAGCCTTCTCCAGGCTAAACAATTCAAAATCTCTCAGCCTTTCGTCATAGGACAGGTGTTCCAGCCCTCTGATCATTTTTTGCAGTCCTCCTCTGGACTCACTCTAACTGCTGCCTGTCTTCCTTGTGCTAGGGACCCCAGAGCTGGATGCAGTAGTCCAGGTGGGGTCTCACCAGAGTGGAGTAGAGGAGGAGAATCATCTCCCTTGACCTGCTGACCACACTTCTTTTCATGCAGCCCAGGATATGATTGACTTTCTGGGCTGCATGCGCACATTGCTGGCTCATGTCCAATTTTTCATCCACCAGTACCCCCAAGTCCTTCTCCACAGGGCCGCTCTCAATCTATTCGTCTCCCAGTCTGTACTGATCCTGGTGATTGCCCCAACCCAGGTGCAGGACCTTGCACTTGGCCTTGTTGAACTTCATGAGGTTCATGTTGGCCCACTTCTCAAGCCTGTCCATGTCCCTCTGGATGACATCTCTTCCCTCGAGTGTATCAATAGCACCACTCAGCTTGCTGTCATCTGCAAGGTTGCTGCGGGTGCGGTCTTTGAATAATTATCTTCTTGCAGGACTTTGAATAATTACCTATTTCTGGTTCTCCCTCCCTAATACAGCGTAACCTGCTGACTTCCTCCTGCACCTCCTTCCCCTGCTCCTTGAGTGCTGCCACCAGAGCACACCTTGCACACGTGGAGCTTTCACCGTCGTCCACTTATGAGTGTGGTGTACAGACTTTACAGCCCTCTACCTGGTCAGCAGCTTCCCACATAGGAAACTGTACTGGTTTTGGCAGGGATTAAGTTAAATTTCTTCATAGTAGCTTGTATGGTGCTCTGTTTTGGATTTGTGATAAAAACAGTGCTGGTAACACAGGGATGTTTTAGCTATTGCTGAGCAGTGCTTACACAGCCTCAAGGACTTTTCTGCTTCTCACAGCACCCCGCCAGCAAGAAGGCTGGGGGTGCATAAGAAGTTGGGACAGCTGACCCCAAGTGACCAAAGGGATATCCCATGTCATACGATGTCATGCTCAGCAATAAAAAGCTGGGGGAAGAAGGAGGAAGGGGTGATGTTCAGAGTGATGGCGTTTGTCTTCCCAAGTAACTGTTACATGTGATGGAGCCCTGCTTTCCTGGAGATGGCTGAAAACCTACCTGCCTATGGGAAGCAGTGAATGAGTTCCTTATTTTGCTTTGCTTGCATGTGCAGCTTTTGCTTTACCTATTAAACTGTCTTTATCTCAACCCACGAGTTTTCTCAGTTTTACCCTTCCGATTCTCTCCCCCATCCATCGGGTGGTGAGTGGATGAGCAGCTGTGTGGGGCTTAGTTGCCAGCTGGGGTTAAACCATGACAGAAGCTTTGTCCTGGTAGCAGCCTCCACTCATCCCAGGCTAGCCTGGCTAGGTGGACGGTTCCTAGTTGCTGCAGAGCAGCCCTTGTCTGGTCTCTGCCACTATGCTTCCAACAATCTCAAAGCACTGCCTAATAAGCCCTTCTAATTTCCTGGAGACCTCAAACTGCCTTAGGGCATCTTAAATGTCATGACAATGTTCATGCAACTGAATTGCATCCTGGTTTGACAATAATTTCAGTGGGAAGAAAAAATATTCCTATCAGGAAAGACCTTGCATTTTATGAACCACTAGTTTGTGTGATTTTTCTGGCAATGATCTCCATTCTGAGGTTTTCTGAACCATCACTTTAACACCAGGAGCATTTGTTACCAAAGCAACACAGTAAGGTGGACTTACAATAATACGATGCACCTTGCCTGTCCTTGAAAGATGTATTTTGGCTGTACAGCTCCAGTGGTAGAGATAAAGACATTTGGAGTAAACCCTTGGCTTCCAAGTTCCCATCTATTTCAGTGGGCCAGTATTTCATTTTTTTCTGCAAGGGAAGTGGACAAACTAGTTTGAAGTTTGTACCTCAGTGAGATCCTGGCCTGGGGAGTAGTAAAATAGTGCAGATATGATAAAAAATGCAAAAGTGATAGTAATGCTAGACCCCACCTTGTGATTAAGAAGATAAGAATCCTACTATAAATGAAGAAAAAAGGAAGACGAGCAGTATTTAGATGAATTTCTCAACACTTAATGTTAGAATTGGGAATAGTGACAAGTCTCAGCACTGCTGTGCACAGCTTCTGCAGAGGCAGGGTGTGTAGTCACTTTTACTGCTTAGAAAGTGAAGAAATAGCTCTGGTTATAATAGCTGATTCACAGCTGACATTTCTCTATCTGTCTTCTGGCTCATGTGTAAGTAAGTGCATATCCCAACTTGCTGGAGAACTGCATTGTTCACTGAGGCATAATGAAGTCTCTCAACTGCAACTAAAAATGTGTCAGTAAATCCTGCACAGTAGCAATAAAATTGCTTTATGTTGATATTGAAGCTAGCAGCAAATGGCAAAGGTCACACCTATAGCATCACATGAAAGATATGAAGCCAGAGCTTCCAGACGGGGTATACTTCAGTGCTGCCAGTGCCCTCATAGCACAGTTGAGACACATCTCACCACTCAACTCTCAACTCCAGAGAGTTTCAAGCAAAGGGAGAGGCACATCTAGCAACAGTCATGTTAGGTACCCAGTTCATCTCAAGGGCAATGCTGTTCTGAGCAATGTCACTCATGGGTTTGGTTCAGCTAAATACAGCAACGTCAAGGGAAGAGTCACAGGATGACATCAGCCTTGTGCTCAGACCCACTGTATGTTGATGGTTTTGTGTATACATCCTGACCAATCAATGGTAGCACCACGCAGTCCTCCAGATGGGAATCGCAGAATCACAGAATGGTTGAGGTTGGAAGTGACATCTGGAGGTCATCTTGACCAAGCCCCCTGCTCAAGCAGGGCTATCAAGACCCAGTTGGCCAGGACCACGTACAGACAATTTCTGCATATCTCTGAGGTGGGAGACTCCACAACTTCTCTGGGCAATCTGTGCCAGTGCTTGGTCACCCTCACAGTAAAAAAGTGTTTCCTGATGTTCAGAGGGAACCTCCTGTGTTTCAGTTTGTGCCCATTGCCTCTAGTCCTGGCACTGGGCACTTCTTTTCTGCCAAGCTGTTTTCCAAATGGGTGGTCCCCAGCATGGGTGTTCTTCCTCAGGTGTAGGGCATGTTGAACTTTGTGAGGTATGCTGAACTCCACCATCTCATGGTCACGGCAGTCAAGGCTGCCTTTGACCTTCGCATTCCCAACAAATCCCTCATTGTTGGTGAGTATGAGGTCCAACAGGATACCTCTCTTAATTGGCTTCTCTATCACTTGGAGGAGGAAGTTACCATCAATGCAGTCCAGGAACCTCTTGGATTGCTTTTGTCCTGCTGTGTTGCCCATCTAGCGGATTTTGGGGTGGTTGAAGTTCCCCATGAGGGCCAGGGCCTATGAATGTGAGGCTGAATGAAGGACTTGCAGTAAGCTAGTAACCTATGATTGCAGCAGATGTGCTTCCTGACCATATGCTAGGAAGTGGTGCAGGCTCTTAAGGAACAGGATGCTGATTTCAATTGCCTCATTGTGATCAGGAAGCATCTGGTCATGTCTAGATTGAAGTTGGCACCGCTGTCTTGCTGTCCAGCTGTAGCACAGCAGTGTAGTACTAAAAAGCCTGCTGTGACAATTGCTGTGACAAGTTATGCAAAACCCTATGTGTATTGTTAGTCCTGAACTGAAACCACCACTAAGGGCCCTAATATATATCTCGTTCTACAAACGTAGCATGCCTAATATTATAAGGTCATAAAAAATCACATCCAGTATTCTCTGAGAGAAGCCATGACTACCGTAATCATAAGGAGTACCTTTCCATCTTGCATTTGGGAAATCAGTGATCACACTGTGTAATTTATGCATGCTGACACTGCACACACCTACCATGCTGTTATGGTTTGAGAAACCCACAGCAATTTATTGTCATTTAGGCAATTATTCTATCACCCAGTGACCCCTCCCCACCTGGGAAGGGGAATCAGGGAAAAACAAGGAAACACGAGGGTTGAAATATGAATAGATTTAATAGCGTAAGACTAAATAATTAACATTAATAATACTAAAGAATCGGTATTGATCCCAATACCAATGTAGAATATACAAGGATTACACTCAGCCAATTCTATCAGTAGGAAGCTGTGCACTCCCAGCAGTGGACAGCAAATGTCAGACACTGCCAGCGCTATGGCTTCGGGAGGAAGGGAATGTCTCAGGGGTACGGCACCGGGACAAGAGGTTCTCTGGATCGCAGCCATCATAAAAGAGAGAGAACTCCTCAGCAAACTTTCTAATTTGTATTGAATGTGACTTTCATAGTATGAAATAATCCTGTTGGCCAGCTTGGGTCTTGCTCCTCCTTATCCCTGCACCTGGCGAGCTCAAAAACACTAAGACCTTGAAACCCACATCCCATAGCTGGCTATAAAGTAAATATTTTCAGAAATTCAGACACTAGAGTCTTTTAAAAGTGCAGTTTTCCCAAGCATTAGAAGATAAATTAGTCCTGTGTTGCTCAAACCAGAACAAATACATATTACGTCTGTGTGATTCAGAAGCTGGGCATTTTCCTCCAGAAACTTGTGAATGCTTTTTTCCAACCATTTTGACGATATCAGTGAAACAAAAGAATATATAGATTTCTATCAAGGTGCACATATCATATGCTGACTTCTGCATCCTCAATGAATAGTAGTTCTGGTACAGCCCAGTTCCAGCCAGTTGTCCATGGATTTTCCCCCAATTTCATCCCTCTTCTACCAGTGAGGCAGCTGTTACGACACTCGGAGGGGAGTCCAAGAGCTAACCGCTATGGGTGTTGCTAGAGATGCTGCACTAGGATCAGATGGACACAGTTAGAAAGGTCCAAAGAGATTAATATTATGTGATCTCACAGTGAAATGATATGAATTCTAGCCCTCAGATCATGTAGTCTCAGCATTTCTGGGGAAAAAAACACAGGGAGTGAATTTTGTACCAGATTCTAAAATAGTGTAATATTTGGCAGATACAGTCATTCATTATCAGATCATACTATGGCCCTGCTACTATCAAACACATACATCACGATAGCTATCTTTTACTTTCTGTTGCATTGCCAATTTTCATGAAGAAAAACAGTGCAGGCTTTCATAACCTAATATAGCAATGGTCAAATTATGAATTTCCTAGCCAGTTCAGTCAAAAGCCTACCACTTTTTGTAAAGAGCTCTCCTGTTTTCATCCTTACAAGTACGTTGAAAAGTAGTAAGAAGTGGTTAGAACCTTTCCTACACTATTCTAAATAAAGAGTGAAGCTTTCTTTTAAGTTTTCTATGTCTGCTGGTTGTTTACTTCATTGAGGCATGGTACAATTTTTATGAATGGTGACATATAACCCAGTTTTCTCACAATACTTTGGATTTGCCATATAATCTCAGTGTCCCTGGGTAACTGATAGAAAGAAATGGTATGACAACCTTTTTTTTTTTTTTTCTTTTCTTTTTTTGCCTTGCTGCTGTGGTAGAAGCTGTTAGACCCATCAAACTGATAATGAGGAATATACTTTCCATCAGCCTATAAATGTGAAAAGAAAACCTTCCCAATTACTGTTCAAATTCACCGCCTTCCTTTGCTTTAACCTAATTTCCTTAGTACTCTAGTAATTTTCTGGTGTGCAGTGTATTTTTCTAGCATATTCCCAGCTAGAAGGGAGTACCTGTGGCTCACCCTGGCCTTCTTTCTTGTTCAGTGTTTCTCTCAACAATTTTCCTTTGATTGCAGCCAGTAATCAGCCAGCAGCAACCTGCTTCGGTCCGTTCCCCTAGTTCCCCTTTCATTGCCTATGCCTATTATATTGCCAAAGGACTTTTAGAATAAAAAAGTTACATTATTGTTCAGGCTTTTTTCATGTTCTACTCAGTAGCTGTTAGCTGTCCCTAGGATAGTTTGCTACTGCAGTACTTAGGATCCAAAAGTAAATGCCGTAGTTTGATAACCAGACACAAAAAGCACAATAAAAATATGTAATAAAAATGTTTGCTTTGTTTAGAGGATCTCATTTTTATTTTAAAAAATTATTATTCTCCAATGAACGTAATTTTTTCACTGTTAATGAAAGGTATCCCTGGCCATGGCAGGGAGGTTAGAAGTAGACGATCTATAAGGTCCCTTCCAACCGAAACCATTCCATGATTCTTTCTATGATTCTATGATTCTGTGTTCATTTCATACCTTTCGTCTCAGAGTGACTAGGCAGCAGTATAGACACATCTGATGAGATTTAGCTTACCTAACTTTAGACCTCAGAAATGTAGTTAACTAAATCTAAGGTAGCCCTTCACAGCTCCCATCAAAGTCTTTGGTGAGAAATAGGCATTTCTGGGGCATGACTCATCTGTCTTATTTTAGACTTTTCCTCCGGGATGAGGTGAATCACACCTAAGTGGATCTTTCTCTGCGTTGGTTATAAAAGACGCTTAAGGTGACTGGCTCAGTCAAATCCCATCTCTCCTGTCCACATTGAGCTTCATGGGTGATTGGCATGATTGCAATTCAGCAGTAACTCAACATCTGAACTTGGCATTTGACTGCTGCCCTCTGAAATGAAAGAGCAAAGGAAAGTTTTGCTTTCTCCTTTTGTTTCTGAATAGACAGATGAGACAATTAGCTCTAATATAGGCAATTATATCTTTAAACATAAATTACAAGCTCTTTTAGGTGGATTAGGCAGCTATATATCCTTCAGGAATCATAGGGAACTGCTCATGATAATTAGCTTTGATGAGCAAGTCACATATTTGTAGGTCTAAACGTTAGAATTGTAAATCCCTTGAAAAGGATAACAGAAGCTTTGTCAGATGCAGTGAAACAAAAAAAGGAACTGTTTTGAGGGTACTTGATAGGGATGATAGGAAAAAGGACATTTCCTGCTAGCCCAAAGGTGGGGTTTGCACCCAGGAAGAAATTCCTGGGAAAGTCTGATACAGAAAGTTCTGAAACAATCTTGTTTTTTCCAGTGAAATTTAATGGCAGTTTGATCTTCAAGAACGCAAGCAGACAGAAAATGCCTGTAGTCCACCTGCTGCTTTTAAGCAGCAAAAGATGTAAGAGTGAATTATATTTTCTTTAGTACAGATACCCAACAAGCGCCTTTAGCAAACTTTTACCTGCTTTGGAGCTGAAAGAAAACATGTAATCTGCTTTTCTGTGAAGTACAGTATTTGAGTGCAATCATGGAGTGGTTTTTGGTTTTTTTTTTAAGGGCAAACCATAAAGGGAGAGAGTGTCTTTCAAATCATATGTGAATACCATTAGCTCAGAGACTATTGTGACAGTCTTCTTGAAGCACAAAGACCATATGTGGTGGGTTGACCCTGGCTGGATGCCAGGTGCCCACCAAAGCTGCTCTACCACTGCCCTCCTCAGCTGGACAGAGGAGAGAAAATATAATGAAAGGCTCATGGCTTGAGATAANCCACAGGTCCTGCCAGGAGCCTGCTCCAGTGCAGGCTTCCCCTGGGGTCACAGCCTCCTTCAGGCACATCCAGCTGCTCTGGTGTGGTGTCCTTCACGGGCTGCAGCTGGATATCTGCTCTGCTGTGGTCTCTCCATGCGACAGCCTGTCTCACCATGGTCTTCATCACAGACTTCAGGGGAATCTCTGCTCTGGCACCTGGAGGATCTCCTCCCCCTCTTTCTTCACTGACCTTAGTGTTTGCAGAGTTGTTTCTCTCACATATTCTTGTTCTCTTCAGCTGCAGTTGCTGTTGTGCAGTTTTTATTCCCCCTTCTTAAATATGTTATCACAGAGGCGCTACCACTGTCACTGATGAGCTCAGCCTTGGCCAGTGGCAGGTCCGTCTTGGAGCCAGCTGGCGTTGGCTGTATCAGACACAGGGGAAGCTTTTAGCAGCTTCTCACAGAAGCCACCCCTGTAGCACCCCGCCGCTGCCAAAACCTGGCTACACAAACCCCATACACCGTATCAGAGAACTTCTCAGTAGAGGGGACGTATCAGGGCTCAGTATATCCTGTAAATGCTTCTCAAAATGCTTGAAGAATCTTCTTGGAGCAGAGCAGTACCAAGTGTAGAGGGTTTATTACAAAATCTCCTAGCCCTAGGCACTGACATACTGGTCAGTTTACTGAAAGAAACTCATGTCTACACATAGACAGGTTATAGATGTGTCAAACTCATTCAGAAAAGGATCTGTGCCAATGAAAGTGCCTGCGGTTGTCCTACATGGGTGTAAGTCCCTCTTCTGGTGTTGCCACATTCAGTGGCTAGTGTACAAAACAGCAATGCTTCATGGGGACCTAAGTTCTCCTTCACCTGGTCAAGTACATTTCTTCTGTGGGTAGCCCTACTGGGAAAATTAAGACACCTAAGACTCATCCCCTTAGGACTGCTACTGTTTTGCCTCCATACTGCTTCTCCAGCCTCCACTTACCCCTCCACACAATTTTCACTAATTTCTTCAAAGAGAAGACTTAAGAAAGATACTACAGCTAGTGTCTTGCTTGTGATTTCTCTCTCTTCCTGCTGCTCCTTTCTTCTTTCCTCCTGTCACAAATATAAACCTCTCATTTGCTTTTCTCCATTTTGCTTCCATGTTATCTCCCAGTGTCTTCAGGTGCCCTTCTTGCACTCTATCTGACTGTTTGCTGAGAGTATTTCCCCATTTTCCACACTTAAGCAGCCCACCCACAACCCTCACGTACCTTTCTAACCCCTTTCCAGACTTTCCTGTCACTCCATTTCTAAGCTTGTTGTTATTCTAAACTCTCTTCTGACTTCATCCCATCTCCAATCTCTCCTCCATTCCTGACATAACTCTAAAACTTCTCTCACCAAGGCCTTTGCTGACTGCAGCTGCATCTCAGATCCAGAACAGGGGGCTTTTTCAAATTATCAGGCATCTGCAGCATGTTTAAACGGGCTTTTCTACCTGAATTCTTGCCCTTCCAGGGTCTCTGTGCTTTCTGGGATTCTCTCCTGACTCTCTAATCATGTTTTGTGGGAGACAATTCCTTTAATCTCCTCTGACTTTTTGTTGTGGTTTGGGCCGGACTGGCCACTGAGGCAAATGACAGATGCTCTCCCCAACCTCTCTCTTCAAGGAGAGGAGGGAGAGAGAGAAAGACTTATGAGTTTAGAAGGAACTATACTACTTTAATGAAATATTAATAATAGAATAAAAAGGAAATAATGAAATATATACAAAACCATATCTAGCTCCCAGGATGACGATCACATCACCGGCAGGCACTGGGGAAGTCCCAGATTGGACTCAGTGATGGACGGGAACTGGATTCCAGATCTAGATTCAGGATCAGGATCAGAGGCAGACAAACAGCCAGAGTCCTCCTCAGACACCGGCCACTGAAGAAAGAGGGCTGACCCTTTGATCCCTCAGCTTTATACTGAGCATGATGCAGATGGGATGGAATACCCTGTTGGTCAGTTTTGGGTTACCTGTCCTGTCAGCTCCTCCCCGCAGGTGTGACCCCTCTATGCTTTTCCGCTTCCAACCATCCAACGGGGCAAATAACAGAGTTGGCTGGCCTTGGTTGTTATAGCAATAAATATAAGCAGAAGCCTCTCTGCACACCATTCCTTGGCATCAACTATAAACATGGGTCTTAGCACTCTGAGAGTGAACAGTTTTCTGCACAATATGTTGTTAATTTCAGCCGTTAGAAGAGGCCTAGCTAAAAAGTAAAATTACTAAAACAGAAAATTGGTCCTGTTTTACCTCAAACCAGGACACTTTTCAATAGCTGTTTTATGCCCTTATCTGCATGCATTATTCTTGGATAATTTTGTCAGAAAACAAGCTCAGCTCATGTCTGTAAGAAGACACAGACAGAGAAACAGATATTCTCTTGTCCAAGCTAAAATCCTGTTTTCTCTCTTTGGTACCCCCTTCTGAATGTTCAATGATCCACTCTACTTAGCCGTGACTAAAGGCAAACTCATTTTCTCTGGGCCACTTGGCAGATTTGTGTCCTGTTTGTTCAGTCTTCAGTCAGTGGGGTTATGGCTGATGACTGGAGTGCTGCAGCAGTATGACAATTCAAATAACAAATAACCATAGAGTTGAACTAGATGGAAATAAATGAATATTACAATGAATGTCACATTACCTGGGAGAACACTTACATAAAGGATATTTATTGGAATAAAAATATCTGCATTTGAGTCAATTGTTCCATCTAGCTGAGCCAACATCTTTAACACTTCAAAAAACAAGCTTAAAGAGGATAGGTGACATGGGATGAAAACATTTTACGCAAACATTGACCAACAGTTTTGGATAACATGCATACCAGGTTTTGAATACAACTTGGAAACCAAACCATTGCTAATAATCTGTTTTGTTTTGTTTTGTTTTGTTTTTGCTGATCTCCTGAAGAATGAGAAGGTGTCTAGATGTAAAATGGAGATATATCATAGGGATATGGAGTCATGGTGATGGAACAAGGATCTGATTGTTCTTTTATAATTACAATGATAATAAAGTGATAATTACTCCCTTCAAAGCTTAATTTTAACACTAAATTTGAAAGTGATGTACTAATAAATAGTAAGGGCTTGTAAAGGAAGTGTGTTGGTCAAACTAAATTTCTGTTTAGTTTTTCATTGCAAAATCAGTAATGTGAAAACATTTGCACATGATCAAGTAATTGTGAGGGGATAAAACAGCATATGAACTTGCAATGATTGTGTTGGTTAAACCATGGCTTTATCGGTCCCTATTGATCCTTCCTCTTTTCAATTACTTAATATTCCATGAAAATGTTCACAGCTGAGTGGCTGTGTTTTCTTAAGAAGTTAGCAACAAGACTAAATGGTTTATGTCCATATTCACCCATGCAGGAAAGTACTAGAAGAAGAACTGCATTATTCGACCTTACTCTTCTGTGAGGCTCTATTATTCACCTTGTAAGAACAGCTTCTCTTTAATATCCCATCTGTAGAAAAATGACACATTTATCTTCATTGCCACCTTTTGATTTCCAATGTATGTTGGAAACAGTTGTTGGGTGAAGGAATGCTGACTGGTTTGATGTTAAGAAAGAAAAACCTCTACTGTTTCACATTTAGTAAAGTACATAGTTTTTTTTATAGATGGTCTGTTTATTTCTCAAGTCTTGTTATGTAACAATACAGAACACTGTTTCTTGAATTTCTATAACTGCTGGCTTCTGTCTTCAAAGGGATAGATTCCCTTCCACCTGGGGCACTTTTAATTGGATAATGTAACTCAGTGTAGTAACGTAGAAAAGCAAACTTCCATGTCGATGGTTTGAAAATACAATCATAGAATCATACTATCATTTTGATTGGAAAATAACTTTAAGATCATAGAGTCCAACCATTAACCTAGCACTGCCAAGTCCACCACTGAACCACAACCCCTCACATGACATCTACATGTCTTTAAAATACATCCAGGGACGTATTTAAAACCACTTCCCTGGACAGCCTGTTCCAATGCTTGATAACCATTTTGGTGAAGAAATTTTTCCTAACATCCAATCTAAACCTCCCCTGGCGCAACTTGAGGTCATTTCCTCTTCTTCTATCACTTGTTCCTTGGGAAAAGACACCGACACCCACCTCACTGCAACCTTCTTTCAGGTAGTTGTAGAGAGCGATAAGGTCTCCCTTCAGCCTCCTTTACTCCCGGCTAAACACCACCAGTTCCCTCAGTGGCTCCTTGTAAGGAGCTCTAGATCCCTCACCAGCTTCATTGCCCTTCTCTGGACATGCTCCAACACCTCAATGTCTTTCTTGTAGTGAGGGACCCAAAACTGAACACAGTACTCGAGATGTGCCCCCATCAGTGCCGAGTACAGCGGGACAATCACTACCCTAGTCCTGCTCACCATACTATTTCTGATACAAGCCAGGATGCCATTGGCCTTCTTGGCCACCTGGGCACACTGCTCGCTCATATTCACCGGCTGTTGACCAACACCCCCCGGTCCTTTTCTGCCAGGCAGCTTTCCAGCCAGTCTTCCCCAAGCCTGTAGCGTTGCCTGGGGTTGTTGTGACCCAAGTGGAGGACCCAGCACTTGGCCTTGTTGAACTTCACACCATTGGCCTCGGCTCATCGATCCAGCCTGTCCAGATCTCTCTGTAGGGCCATCCTACCCTCAAGCAGATCAAAACTCCTGCCCAACTTGGTGTCATCTACAAACTTATTGAGGGTTCACTCGATTCCCTCATCCAGGTCATTGATAAAGATATTAAACAGAACTGGCCCCAATACCAAGCCTTGGGAACACCACTTGTGACTGGCCGCCAACTGGATTTAATTCCGTTCGCCACCACTCTTTGGGCCTGGCCTTCCAGCCAGTTTTTAACTCAGTGAAAAGTATGCCAGAGCAGCCAGTTTCTCCAGGAGAATGCTGTGGGAAATGGTGCCAAAGGCTTTACTAAAGTCCAGGTAGACAACATCCACAGCCCTTCCCTCATCCACTAAGAGGGTCACCTTGTCATAGAAGGAGATCGGGTCAGTCAAGCAGGATCTGCCTTTCATGAACCCGTGCTGACTGGGCCTAATCACCTGGCTGTCCTATTAAGCTGTTTATTCATTAGAAATGTAATAAGCCCATTTGGTAGCTAGTACTTCATCTGAATATTAAATGCTGGATATAAAAGAAAATAGCACTTATGCTTAATCACATGTTTCAAGCTAGTTTTAATAACATACTATTTTTACTATCATTCAACAGTGTATACTACTATTTTCCTTTGAGGTACTGGATATCCTTGTTTCTCTGATTCAAAGCATGTGAAAACCTTTATCTGGAATGATCTAATAAGTGAGGTTTTAAAAAAATCTATCACCTTTAATTAATTTGATGTCATAATTCATTTCTGTATTCAGGAAAAAACTCAGTTCTTTGTATTAAGATTACTGGGGCAATGTTCTCAGGGCCAAAACTTCGGCTAGAGTAAATTATGTGATTTGTAGGAATTATGTAGATACTTACCATTTGAGGGTCTAGCTTTTGGCTTCCATCTTAGAGTCATTGCTTTCTGTGGACTTCCTGGCATTCACCTTAGTCAAGAGCTTGTGAGGAATGAAAGCACTCAGATGATCTTATATATGTGCTTATAAGGCTTTCACCAGTGTAGTTTAATGTCTGTAATAAATATCAGCTTTAGTCTAATAATGTCAAATAATTCAATTAATACTTATTGATAAAAAGGTAGGCAAAACTTGTAAAATTGTACATATCTGTGGCAAGATCTTTAGCTGATGTAGTTCACGCTGTCCCCCCTAATGTTAACCAGTTGTAGACCATCTGAAGATCCGAATGCTAATACTACATTTATGTACAAACTAAAAATAAATCTGCTACAAATATAAATTTTGAACATCATGCTGTTCTTCAGTTGCTATGCTTTTCAGTGGTTTTGTGTTCTAATCAGTTTGTTAGAGTGATTAATATAACACTTTAAAGCTGCAAAGCCCAGAGGAAACATCCTTTCAGCATTTTGCTCTTGACTTATATCAGCCTTTGTCTCTCAAGGTCTTAAATGTAGAACAATTTTCTTGTGAAATCAGGCAAAATCATGGCAGAATCATCAGACCTCACATGTGGGTTTTTTTTGATCTGGTAGTGATATTTTGAAGAGCTGGTAACCATAGCAACCAAAGAGGTTTTAAAGGCTGCAAACAGTTCAACAGTCTGTTGAACTGACAAAATGGCATGCTGCAGACAAAATGGAAAAATGAATTGTATGCCTCTTGGGACTGCTACATGAAGGGATAAGCTCTTTTTGTTTGAGACACTTTTGAGCTTGAATATGGATTTTTTCTTTTTTTCCCCAGATTTGGGTATAAAATTAAGTGTCTCTAAATACTAAAATAAATGCTGCTGCAAATGGCATTGTAGATGGTATTGTGAGTCCTAGTTTTGTATTGCTGCAATCTCTGCCATGGATGTGTTTGAGCTGCCAAGGACAATATGGCCAAACTGGGTGCTAGGGGGTGCCAGGGGGCCACAACAAGGACAGGATTCTGTTCCACCTGGCAGTAACACTGCAAGCAGGGTGCCCTGGGGGCTGTCCCTGGGTTGTGCTGGTGAGCTCAGTACATGCCAGAGAACCATAAGCATGGGGCAAGGCAGCTCGGGTGCTGTCATAGAGCCAGGACAGAGGGCAGTGTGGCAGCCTTGGGGTCCTCAATGGCTGGGGTGGGGGACCAGGAACCCAGGACAGTGCTGCTGACGCTCCTCCTGAAAGGCTCAGTTAGGGACATCCAACATGCCTTGTACCCTTTTGTTGTGTGTTACTGGAGGAGGTGGGTACAATCTTTTTTATCTTTTTTTTCTTCTACAATACATTCAACTGTGTTATAAATGTAGGTGATCAATTAAATACCTGCCTCCTTGAGTGAGCATGATCCTGGGATTTTCTGGTCTGCAAATCTCTGTGATTGCTTTTTTTACTTGTCAGTATTTCAGGGAAGGTCATAAGACTAGCTATATTTATTACTAATTCTTTGTCCTGGCTAATATTCTTTTTTTTTTTTCTTTTAATCTCCTAACTAAAATTCAGTATTTTCACCATATTTCTCTTTTCCTTTCTGGAGGATTAACTCCTTCTTTCTGTTTCTGGTTCATCAGTGAAGGCTGTCCTGGGAGCACAGAGGAGGGCTTATGTGTTAGGCTGCTGAGCCTACTTAGTTTCCAGAGAAATAGCCTGTGGAATGTAGTGTTGCAATCAGAAGATTTTTAATAAAAATCTGTTGGGTTCATTGCTTTCATCCCCATAGGGAAACTCACTCTCTTTCCTTTATTTTATATTTCAGGCTAAGGATCAGATCCACTTCCAGCCTGCAGAAATTGAAAGGGAGGTGGAGGTGCAAGGAAATTGATATTATACCTACATCGTCCATTAATCCTCTTGAGCTTTTCTTAAGTCCAGTCTTCCCCTGTACACATTTTTACTTGGAAGCATTCAGGGAGAGGCAGGTTTAGATTGATCTCTGAAACATTCTTGAGGGTAAGAAACTGAATGTCTCACCAGACTGTTGTTCACATGTGATGAGCAGACAAGACCTGGTCTGGTTGAGCACTTGACAGTCTAGGTTCCCAGCAGGTATTCTGAGCTCAGCCCTTCTTCAGCCTGTTGGGGATGCAGTAGACCCAAGTTTAAGTTGGACAATATCCAACAGCCTGGCTGGAAGGTGCCCAGGCCATGCAACTGGCATGCTTACATATATTCCTAAAGCTGTTGTTTGTGTTTCATGGCAGATGGAGCTAAGATTTTCTAATAGCTGTTCCCTATAAGAGGAAAGTATTTGGGGCAAGAAGCAAAAGCCTAGTGAATGCTAGCATTTTGGAATAAAGATAAGCCCTGCAGTAGAACAACTGAAACAGAGGTACCTAGGCAAAGAATTGACCACTTAATACCACTTTTCTATCATTTATTTTCTTGAAAGCAAGAAGGAAGAACTGGAGAAAAAAAGAAGCAAGGATGAATGTTATTTGAACATCACCAAGAAACTCTGATCTAACATGGTAAGTTAGAGAAGGCATCTATAAGTACTTAAAGTCAGAGGAATACAAAGTCCTAATCCAACTATTTCCTCTTGAGTTCTTAGATTCATCAGTTTATTTAAATATGAAATTGAAAAATCTCTGTGTGTGCGCACGCGCATGTGTGTGTGCATAGCTCTGTATTTGGAGTTGCCCAAATAGTAGAAAACTGTGGGTAGGTAACTCGGTCACTAAACTATAGGACAAAAGCATTTAAAACATACCTATAATATTACAGAAATAGTAAAAAATGGCTTTTTTCTTGTCCAACCCCATCATATATTCATGTGCGTGTGTATATCTATCTATCTATCTAAACAAGCAGCTGCAAGTAGATTTGTTTGAGTTCAAGGTCAAGTTCCGCAAGCCAAGTGACTCTGTGTCCATAAAGCCTCCAAAGGTCTGTGTTAGGACCCTTTCTTTCTTCCCTGTAGCCCACTGCCTGTGCTTCCCCAGGGGTGCATCTCCACTCCAAACTCTGGACTTGAGTGTACTCATAGACTCGGTGTTCAGCTGAAAAAAAATTGAGCTGGAGCGTAAACTTGAGACCCATGCTAACAACATGACATAGTAGCAAATGCAATCTCTGCGAATATGTTCCTGTTACATTCACAACATCACAATTCTTTTGTACTTGTCTATTCCTTTAGCTTCAACTCCATCAACAATTGCTTTATAGCAGCCTTTTCCCATGCAGCCTGCTCCTTACAGAATACCCTGGTGTCTTGATTGTACCGATGAAGTTAAGGCTGTTCTCAGAAGATAGATCAATTGCATGTCACCTATTTGTAATTAGTCCTTGAGGTCACAACAACTGCCTGCAAGCATACAGAGAGTGCTAGCAGGCATAAACAAGAGGTGGGTTGTAACAGTCACTGGCAGAGCAATACATCTCTCTGGTCTGGTGTCAGCAGACAGATCACTCATTACAATCTGAAGAAACTCCTGCAAAATTGTGTGGAGCAAACTGAGGGTATAGCAAGGCAAATGTATACAACAGTACCACATGGACATACGTATTACTCAGAATTCCACTTTTTTAAATATAACAAAAGAGTTATCTTTTGTATATTACAAACGGTTTGTTTCCAAACTGTTCTGAGCTTCCCTATCAGTACCAACTGGCAGTAGAAATCACCTTACTTGACTTTAAACCTGTAACAGTTAGGTGTGAAGTTTAAGCTGGCTGAAGATCAGGCTTGACTCCTCTGGACACTCTAAGTGGATCAGTAGAGGAAGCTTAATCTTGCCTTTTCCAGAGACCTGTCTTAAAAAAAGCTGGATTTCTATACTGAATCACTTCTTTCTCTTTGCTGAATATATAGGGAATCTAAACATTAGCTTAAGGTGATATGACTAATTTTTAGGCGAGTGATTATAGAGAAGAGGAATCCTGTCTTAAAGAACCGTGTGAAGCCGCCCATGCATTACTGTTCTCATATATAGCTTGCAGTTGGCAAAGTCAGAGCTTAACTGTCCTGGATCTTTTAAAAAGGATGTAGGTATCTTATTTATTTTGGGGATCATACCTCTTTAAAAGCTGTGTCCTGAGCTCTTAAGTATCTGTTTTGCACCAGGAGGTGCTGGTCCGTTATGATCCTGGTAAGAAAGGCACTCGGACTCCGTGAGGTATCGTTTAAAATGCTACTTATTAATGCTAATGCTGTAAGGAGAGTATAGTATAGATAATCTTACATCTCTTTAGGTACTGGGAACCCCAGTTTGTGCAGCACTGAAGGGGCCTCGGATCCACGTGCAGCATGCGGTGCAGACCTTGTGCATGGAAGAGGTTGTCCCATTTTGATCATTTGAGCTATTATAGAATTTTCTTATGAAAAAACAACTCTATTCATCATTTCTACTGTCAAACTTGGGACCTTCTTCTCTACTGTTACATAAAGACAAGGGCTGGCTGGTGGCATAATTCCTGGTACCAAGTGGAAGCTGCCTGAAGGCTCCTCTATTAGAGCAAGCTGGCTGAGTCTATCCTGCGGCCAAGAGATTTGTGCAGCACAACACTGCCTGAAGGCCAGGCTGGACTTGCAGAACAACACAACACAGCACAGCACGGGCCTGAACCTGCTCAGCTTGTTATGTGGATTACTAACTCCTCGATATACAATGGTCTTCCAGTCAGGACAACCATAATATCTTCAGAGCATCTTCTGCAGAGCTCATGCAAGCAGTGTCTGTATCTGCTTTTTTCAGAAGCTTTGTAAAGTTTGTTAACTGTGCATGTATGTTATTTCAGGGAATTTCTGCTAGAATTCCTTTTTCCTCTACTGTATGTCTTGGGCTCTTTTCTGAACAGCTGCCCTTCTGCGACAACCTGGTGCACACTAAAGTTCTGAGGCATTAGTGAAGCCCCACACACGGTAGCTTTGTGAAGGAAGCTTAAAACATTGCGGTATCCAATTGACAGCTGGGACTGATGCATAGAGCAGAGGTCCAGGCTGGTTGTTTTAGCCCAGCATAGGAAAGGTATGTTCTAACTAACCTTTATGTCAAACTTACAGCCAGGAAATTAGTTCTGAACTTAGCTGTGTAAGCTTGTTTTTATAAGAGTCTCAGCATGACTTTTTGAGCCAAACTGACATATCTTCCTGGAAGGCAGGTTCTGTTTAAGATGCTTTTGTGTCTCACACACTCCAAATTACAGACGTGCCCCATTAAAGGTTGTGAATGAATGGCTCTGGGACTTTTGAAATGCTGCTTTCCCACCTAACTACTTCAATGAGCAAGCAGTTTTGCTCCCAGTGAAAGATCAGATAGTATTATTGTATATGATAGTATTTGTACCTTGGAGGCAATCATTATGGCAGATGCTGAACAAATATACAGATATTGCTTGCTCCAAAATGTACTGCTATGGTATTTAGTCAGGAGACAGAAATTCTTCTGAAAGGACAAGTCTCTTCTCTTACAGAGTCTTACTGTTTGAAGATCTGCTTTTTGGAAGAGCCACTTGAAGAGAAACAACCTGAGGGCCTCAGGATATTTCTAATTGTAGACAGAGCTGTTTCTCCTCACTGTGGAGCAAACAAGAAGGGCACGTCAGTGCCTCTGGAGAGCTCTTGTGAGACTGATGATGGGGCAAGGACAGGAAACACTGCAGCAGGAGGTCTTTGCTTGTTACCTAGACTCCTGTCAAGGAGAAGACAGTGCTATACCTGTGTGTTCCAGAAGATGTGGCATCCCCTAGAAAAGTGTGATGTCTGGGATGTCAGCAAGAATGTCAAGCTGGTCCTAAGTAATACTGAAAAAAATCACCTGTACGTAAGTATTGTCTTCAGAACTTGGGGTCCCATGATTGCGTCTCTTTGCAGTGGGAGCATGCTTGAGAGGATACCCCACAGCTCTTTGTTGGTGGCTTGAGAGATTGCTAAACATAGGAAGAAGATTCAACGTGGATCAAATAGATTGAATTAGAGCTGAAAGGTCCCAGCAGCATTGGTCGAGGCCTGGACAGTGTCATCTTATGAAAGTCCAGGGTACAGTACAGCCATGCATGCTTGCACCGAGGATTGTTAACCACTCACAGTGTGGTCTGTATGGTCAAGGCACTTGCCTTTTGATCTCAGATGACCTTCCTGTAACACCCTATTTAAGCTGAAGGTTCAGGGCCAGAGTCATAAAATCATAGAATTATAGAATACCAGGTTGGAAGGGACCTCAAGGATCATCTGGTCCAACCTTTCTTGGCAAAAGCACGGTCTAGACAAGTTGGCCCAGCACCCTGTCCAGTTGAATCTTAAAAGTGTCCAATGTTGGGGAATCCACCACTTCCCTGGGGAGATTATTCCAATGGCTGATTGTTCTCATCATGAAAAATTTTCCTCTTGTGTCCAACTGAAATCTCCCCAGAAGTAACTTGTACCCATTACCCCTTGTCTTTTCGATGTCACTCCTTGTAAAAAGGGAGTCTCCATGGTAACCTGTGCCCTTAGATGCAATTAAGTCATATTACAGGTCTTGCAAGTCAGTTTACAGGAAATAGAGAGATCAGGCTTTCCCGTCTCCTATTAGACAGTTTTAATGGAAAAAGAAGACTAGGGTTTAAATGGTAACATTTATTTACTTGGAAGAGGATCTGGGTGCACCCAGCATGGCAAATGTATTTGCACAAAAGGATTTTAATTTGTTATTGGCTTAAGGCTATTTTCTCTTCTCCTAGGATCTCCCCTGCCAAGGCTTGTTAGTAATTAGAGGGCTGAGGTGAACACAGGTATAGCCTGCTGGTGCTCCTGAGTTGCTGGAGTGCAGTAGTCCATGCAAGGCAGTAGTATGTGTAATTACTATTTAGCAGGTCTGTAGCCGAGGACTATGGCCTTTGTCTCAAAGCCCTGGGCATCACCTGCCCTTATAACTTGTTTATGGCTTCTCATCTGGTAAGTATTTTTTTCCTGTCCTTGGCTTCAAATCCTTGATTGGAGCCTAGTAATCGGTTTTGGCTTGAAATACTATGCTGGAGTATGTGTACTTCAGTCTCTCATAAGGCTAACCAGAAAGCAAGCATGATTTTAGGGTTGCTCAAAGACAGCTTGACAATCATTACGTAGGGGAACATTACAGACAATTCTAAGTTTTTGTTTTGGTTAAGATGATTCTTTTCTCTTTACTTAAAGCCATCCCTAGCTTGATGTCTAGTGGGCTAATAAAGTTCATCTACCCAAACTCACCTATTAATTTCTAATTAGATTGCTTGGCAGAGTCTCAGATATATTCAGTCCTCTCTGTGCTTTTTCCTTATACTTGGTCATTTCCTCCTCCTTTTCTCTATGCATTTATTAAATTGCAATTTTTTTTTAATGTAGTCCCCCCTTTTTCCTAGCCTTATTGTCCAGACAACACAATATCTTCTTCATACTGGATTGTGAACTTTCTTGCCACATGGATTCTATCTGATCAGGCAGTCAAGAATTTTTTGTTGTTTATGGAAGTTTCAAAACTTCCCCAAGGCTGCTTTTCAAGTGTTTCCAGTCTCTCAAGCTTTCTTTTACAAGATCAAGGTCCTGCAATTTTGTATCTGGCTGTTTTCCATACAAGTTGCCATCAAAGGTCTTCTTTTGTTTCTGTTCATTTTGATTAAGAAATACTAATTTTCAGCTTTAAATTGAGTACATGCTCATATTGCTGAAGTAAACATATTGCAACACATAGCCAGAAGGCAAAGCCTTTAAATCATCCCCATTTTCTATGATTTCCTTTCCTTTTTTGTTTTTTTATTTTGAACTTGTATCTAACCCATTTATCCTATCATTCATTCAGATGTTGTGAAGGGAAGGGCAGAAGTCCACAGTTTGGGTTTGCTGTAGTTTGAATCTACCTTTAAAATATTGATTCAGCGTACAAAGTATTGATTCACCCTTGATCTGGTCATGATAGAGCATTAGACAGAGTCCTTGACTTTATCACACCCAGCTATAGACTTGGTCTAGATGAACACTAGGTGTTGCTCCTGGAAAACCGCTAAATACAAACTTAGTCTGAGAAAAGGGGCCAGTTAAATAATTCAATACCTAACAGATGGATTTCCCTAAATACAGAAGTCATTATTCTATGGACAATGCCTTTCAGAAATGAGAAGGGGTCTGTGAAAAGGAAACATTGGGGGTTTCTTTGGCTATAGGATACTGAGAGCAACTTACCAGTTATAGTTTGTGTGTAAGTAATGTGAATTTGGATGAATTTTCTTTTTGAATTTGAAGTTTCCAAAACTTCAAAGAGGTCATTAGCTGTGACCCAGATTTTGGACAGAAAAATTATAGTCATTACAAGTGACATACTTGTTCAGTGTTATAACATAAGCAGAAAAAGGCTGTTAAGTCCTTGGAATAATTCAAATGGAATGAGGAAAAATGTTTTATATAACCAAGAATGAATTTGCTGCTCCAAACACTAGCATTTAGTATGGAAAATGCTTGGTATTTAAGTACCATGCAAATTTACAAGGGTACTTACAAATGCATGCACTCAGGTATAAGGCATAAAAATAATAGTTGCAAACTTATGAAGATCAACTTAGATCAAACACCAAAACCTAGTAAAAGGCTGGTAAAGTAAACCTTAATAAAAATAAACAACACCATTATCACCTGTGCTAGGATTTAATAAAATAAATATAGATTTATATAATAAGCCCTTATTTTGGATACTAAAAAAATATTTGAACAAGAGACTATTTGACTGATTCTGTGACAACAGTAAAAATGTGCTACCAAAATTAGCTTCCTCCTGCCAGACCTGGTGCACTGAAGTCCAAGTTGCACCTCTTTTCAGGTGAGTTGTGGATGGCTATTTTTGACACAGCTTTTTATTGTTTGAAACTATTCATTAGTGATACATAGTGCCTGCATAACAACTTTTTATTGCTTTCAAATACCTGCGTATTGAGCAAACTCAATTACAGAAACATCTTGGGTCTTCTTTTTACCTTACAAAGAATTTGGTAGGAAAATGCTGGAGTTAGCTGAAATGACCATTTTCTCCAATAGCATACTTATCTCTATACACATTTCCTAGATACCCACGGACTTCTGGAAATTACACAGTTATTAAGGATATTTGGGAAAAGACAACTACCACATTTCCCCAGCTAGCTCACATTGCATTGTGTAACTGAGTGTCTTTAAAACATTGCCTATGCCTCTGCTAATAGTACTCTCATATCCTTGGGAGTAACTTTCAGTTGGGTACAGCAATACCATGGTTTTCATATTGCTTTACCTCAGTCTATGAAAATCTGATTGCTGGATTGGGTCTGTCTTTGCGTAGGTTTGATTTCACACATCTGGATGTACCTCTACTGAATTATATAAAAGCTTTTCCTTGGAGACTAATAAATGACTTTACCTCAGCGTGGTGAAGGAATAGAAATTTTCCTTTCTTCCTCCCACTTACTGCTGTGGCTTATTTGGAAACTCCAAACTCACAGAGCTCTTATTTCAATTGTTTCAAACCTTTTCTACAATACATGTCATTAATTTACATTATTGCCTTTTTGCCCACATTCTATTTATTATAAGGGGCTGGCCTCAGTATGAACCTTGAGAGATTGCCATCCAGGAGCATTAAAGAGATTTAAATCCCTTAATGTTCAATGCTTTAAAAACTATTTTATGATATGGCAATTAAAGGTGGCACGCTGCAACTTTTTAATCCTGAGTGGCTGCCTAGAGTAACAGGGTCCCACGGAGTACATTACAGGCATGGCTCAGCAGAAAATTGGCAGCATGTCCTATTTATCCTCTTGCCCTTTCCTCATTCCCTGAAAAATGCAACTTTCAAAAAACAAAGAAAACAATCCAGATTATTACTGGGTTGAAAGATGCCATTTCGTTGGAGGAGGGAAAGTTATAAGTGTTTTAGAAAAAAAGCACCAAACAATGGCCATCCAAAGTGGGCAATTCCTGCTTCAGGAAATATAACTCCTGGGGATGAGGGTGCTCTCCCTTCATAGACATTTTCCAGAGAAAGGGGTGGAAAGCTACAAACTCAGGCAGTACTGCTAGAGATGTCATGGTCAGTCTTAACGTTCAGACATCCTGTCTGACCTGTCTTTATAATCTTCTTGAGCTGTTTGTAGCCATGGTCACTGCGTACTCAGTCTGGGAGGATGGATGGCAACTACAGCATTTGGGGGACAAGAGAAAACAGAACAGCTTTGGCACACTTGCTAACTTGTTCTCTACGCCTTTGAGAATTGCTTGATGTTTCTCCTGTACCACTGAACCTACAACTCTGATTAAATGGAATAAAATTATAAAGGAAAATGTACTCTGGGCAAACCTGCGTGCCAAATCCACTTTTAGTGGAAACAGATGCAATTTCTCAGAAGTCAGGAGAGCTGCACCCTCATACGTTACAGGTATATTTGATGAGCTTGCATTCCCCTTCTGTTTAATCAAACAAATGGATTAAGAAGAGGCTTTGCATGTAGGAAAAGGGAGAAGGCAGACGTGGTTCCTGTTAGTGCTCACCTGGGAAACGCTAGCCCCTCCAAAGCTACCATTCAGCCATGGCCCTTCTTGGCTTCTCTGTGGCCAACGGAAGTGACACAAAACAGACACCGTTGCAGATCTGAGTAGTCTCCATATATTCGCTCATATCCATTGCCTGAATTAAACTATAGCAATTGTCTTTAAGACCACATATATACAGTTAAGAGGTGAGCAGCTGACAAAGTTAACAGTCTGAAGGAGACAGAAATGAGTCTGCCTATTTCTAAAGTTCTTTCATATACTGTCTGCTAACCTCTAAATATTAAAGATTTATCGTAGTTATAAATTCCAGCTCTCTTTAATCACCATCCAGGAATACTATAGCTATTGCAAAGCGGCGTTAGCTGAGCCCTAAACAAACAACTCTTTCAGAGATGCTCTTTGCAGCCAAAGTATATACCTGATGGTTGTTTTTT
>VYXH01009464.1:0-17073 GCA_013397275.1 Burhinus bistriatus
TCCCTTCCAACCTCTGTGATTCCGTGATACTAGACTTAAACCTGTATTCTGAAACTTAGCACTTTAAGGCTGGTGAGAATTCCTGAGAGGTCCAAAGGGAATAAGTTGGCTTACAGGCAGGTAATGTTGTTGAATACTTGATAAACTAGGAAAAAAAAAACCCAAACCCAAGCTACAGTTGTTTATTACAGATACTCTTCCCATCCTTCTCCCCTGACATCACAAAACATTCAAATCACTCAAGACGTGTGAAACGAATGTCTGATATTTTAAAACTGAACAGCTGCCAGATGTGCTGTGTAGGGCAACCCTGACTTGAGGTCTATCATCAACATTTGTTTGATAGAGCAGTTCTATTATAAATACAGTTATAGTAACAAGATTACTTTGTCTGCTACTTCAGCTTAACTTGTCCAAAGAACTGATTTCTATTATGTTTAGAGACTTCTTGTTTAGGAGGGGATAAAAGCCTGACAGATTTTCATTCATGTTCTGATACTGGCTTTTAACTTATGTCAGAAACACTGATAGATAGACACTTCTTAGTATTGTGAATTGGAAAAAAGGAAAAACTCTTTCTTCCAGAATACTGTGATACAGGAGAGTGCCCATGAAGTAGGAGAAAAGAGTAAGAATAAATTATTTGTAAGTCATTAGGAGAAAAAAAAACATGTCAAAGAAAAGTTCTAATATACATCTTACTTGTGTATTAGACTATTATTGAAGAAAAAATAAACATTGATGTACATGACAGACACATGACTACTAAGATTTCTGAAAACAGGACATTCAGAAAACATTTTTAGAAGCCATTGATAATATTTAAATATCACTTTAGTTTGTAAGAATTGAGGAATTACTCTATATCTGGTAGAGTCAGGCCTCCTCTCTGGTACTTTTCTTCCCCCCCTCCCCTATATGTTCCACAGACTACTTGTTCTGTTTTGCTGTTCTGTCTTAATTTTATTTTTTTTTAATTATATTAAGTTCTTTCAGAATAGTGCTGTTTTCATTATCAGAACTTTTGGAACTCCATTAGTTGTGGCTATATTAGTTATGTCATATGTTTGAAAGATATTTTTGAAGTCATACACATGGCCTCAAAAAATTATGTCCAGAAAGCCAGTATTGTATCAGCCATGGATGTGAATTCTCTTCTGTAGGCTGTGTTGAAGACATGTTGGAAAAGACTCGTTAGTTGTTGACAAGATTAAAAGAATTAGAATGATTATTTATAATCACAAAAGCTGTTCCTGTTCAAGAGTAAAATATATATAATTGTCAAAAGCACTTGAACATTTTTCTATGTTCTTGATGTAGCAAATATCTAATTCTATTAAACAGAGAAAAGCAAGTACTAGAAAGTATGGAGTGAGATATGTCCTGTAGAAATAAGGACTCACTGGAGTCTGCTGACTGCTCTTTATTTCCTAATCCTTACTATTCCGTCCAGTAAGCAATAAGGAAAAATAGTAACTATTATTTCAGGTCAGGAGGAAGAGTTTTCAGTACCTTAAGGAAAAAAATTCCTGTTCATAGGAGCTCTAGAAGAAGTCCTCTACTGCTCAAATTTTCTGAGGTCCTCCTGTTCTGAAACAAAAATAACTAACCTGCTCACTTCCTTCTGCTCTGGAAACCTGTTGAAATTTGCCAGTTCATTCAGGTCCCTGTGCTAATTCTCAGTGCTTATATATAATAAAAACAGCTGTTCTTCTAGGTCTTTGAAAGATTGATGACCATGCTACAAGAATGTCTTTCAACCAAACAGGCAGGATAAGCCTGTAGAAAATCTGGGGAAGAGAGAATGTGGCATAAGGGAGAAACTTATATCAGGATAGACTGTGATCATTAGTGTGGTGGAAGTGAAGATGACGAACAGTTCTCAGACTTATGCACTATTTTTCATCTCCACTTCTGAAAATATTCTACAAAAAGAGCAACTATTATTCCCATTGTAGAGATGGAGACAAAGGCTTTCTGGTGTTAGTAGTCAGGCTTACTATGCCATGAACAGATGTTATTTCAAATCTGAAATGTAATTTCAAAGTAACACACAATATTGCTTACAAATCCAGGTTTTCTTCGTTTCCATCCCAGTGTCCAACACTGAGCCAGCGGCTATGTAGGTGATTTTTTTTTCTCTATTACTGTTTTTCTTTCTGGAAAAAATAGTAGATAATGTCCCAGCAGAAGATGGTATAACCTCAGGTCTCATGTAGAGATGTAAACACAAAGTAGAGTAGACAGATATAGATGGTTGTGCTAATAAATGTTATGTATAAATTTCTTCTTTTTGCTGCTCAGTTTTGTTCCATTTGATTATAACTGTACTCATGGTATTACAAAGCTTCCAAAACAGACTTCAATGGTGAAAATGATAAGCTTTGCTCAGAGATATTCTCAGGAAGGGCCTTTCTAGTAGTTTATAGAAGCATGCATATCAAGGGAGAGAATAGAATCTAGATCATTAGTAGAACACCGCGCCCCCTCCCAACCCTTGAAAGAGAGCTATGAGAGATGTTTTCTGAATAATATAAAATTATAAGAAAAAAAACCCCCACAAAACATACCTGGTCTAGGTACCAGTAAATTGTTTTTATTCAGATGTATAGCTTTACAGACTTGATTGCTTTTAGGAAAATAAGAATCATCCCTGTAGCTCCTGGGGCAAAGATGCTGGAAGTTGCTTAATAGTCAACGTTCAGGTTATTTTTATGAGGTGATCATCCTACTCTCTGTCCACCTATGTAAACAGATCAGCTTTCCCCGTTTCTATCAATTTTGGAGCTGCAAAAATTTGGTTTAAAGATGCAGTATTTGTCATTTGACTGTGGGAGTGGTCCCTAGTATTTGTATCTCATATGTAAGAAATGGATTATATTTCTGAGAAAAAGAGATACCCTACTGAGATCAAATACCAGAGAATATCAATGAGATTCCATGTTTCATTTTGATATACTGCAGAGTAGTCTTACCAAGAAAGTGTAACGGAGAAATAAATGGAATTTTTAGTAAGTAAATTATTTCCTTTTCTTCTCATCTATTTATTTATAATGATGATTTAATTTAATCAGAATGAAGTAGAATTTCCTTTAATTTTTGTGCAACATGCTGTGTTTCAATGGCTAAAATTTATCCCCCAGGATTGTTGCCACTAACTAGCTCCCACAGATCACAGGAACAATGCTTTTCTCTGACCTCATCTAACTTCTGCATAGGAATCTCTAAGTTCAAGGAAAGAATAAAGAAAACTTTGAATCAAGAGTCAACATCAAGAACTAATGACTCAGTAGATCTGTACTCTAGATACCATGATTTGCAGAAGGTGAAAATTATCTTTACATTTTTTACAGTCTTACCCTCAGTTCTTCCTAAGTTCTTTTACTTCAAAGAGATGTTTGTGTTTTTGTGGTGGGTTAACCCTGGCTGGATGCCAGTTGCCCACCAAATCCACTCTATAACTCTCCTCCTCATTTGGACAGGAAAGAGGAAATACAATGAAAAGCTTATGGCTCAAGATAAGGACAGGGCGATCCCTCAGCAATTACTGTCACGGGCAAAACAGACTTAACTTGGAGAAAATTAATTTAATTTATTGCCAATCAAATCAGAGTAGGATAATGAGATATAAACCCAAAGCTTAAAAAACATCTTCCCCCCACCCCTCCCTTCTTCCTGGGCTCAACTTTACTCCCGATTTCTCTACCTCCCCCCAAGTGGTGGAGGGGGATGGGGAACGGGGCTTGCGGTCAGTTCATCACATGTTTTCGCTGCTCCTTCCTCCTCAGGGGGAAGATTCCTCATGCTCTTCCCCTGCTCCAGCATGGGGTGCCTCCTACGGGAGATAGTTCTCCAGAAACTTCTCCAACATGAGTGCTTCCCACAGGCTACAGTTCTTCATGAACTGCTCCAGAGTGGGTCCTTTCCACAGGGTGCAGTCCTTCAGGAACAGACTGCTCCAGGGTGGGTCCCCCACAGGGTTACAGGTCCTGACAGAAAACCTGCTGCTGTGTGGGCTCCTCTCCATAGGGTCACAGGTCCTGCCAGGAACTTACTCCAGCGTGGGCTTCCCACAGGGTCACAGCCTCCTTTGGGCAGCCACCTGCTCTGGCATGGGGTCCTCCATGGGCTGCAGATGGATATCTGCTCCACCGTTAACCTCCATGGGCTGCAGGGGGACAGCCTGCCTCACCATGGTCTTCACCACAGGCTGCAGGGGAATCTCTGCTGTGGAGCCTGGAGCACCTCCTCCCCCTTGTTCTTCACTGACCTTGGTGGCTGCATAGTTGTTTCTCTCACATATTCTCATTCCTCTCTTCTGACTGTGGCAGTTGCTGTTGCACAGCAATTTTTCACCCTTCTTAAATATGTTCTCACAGAGGCGCGACCCTTGTCGCTGATGGGCTTGGCCTTGGCTGGTGGTGGGTCCATCTTGGAGCTGGCTGGCATTGGCTCTGTTGGACATGGGGGAAGCTTCTAACAGCTTCTCACAGAAGCCACCCCTGTAGCCCCCCCTGCTACCAAAACAATGCCATGCAAACGCAATACAGTTTTACAAAGACTTCTTGATTTATTGCTTCATAAAATATAGTATGTGGTTAAAAACGTAGGACCCTTTATGAGATCAGTCTCCAAAGACTCCAGTTCAGCTTTGAACATTTTTGTATGGGGCTTGCAAACACAAAAGTGAAAGCAATTTAATGCAAAATTAGGCTGCTATTTAGAATATAGTCTCTTGTTAATAGCTTCATAAATCTTTTGTCTGACTGCAGAGCCAAAAGAGAGGTTTTGATACTTTCAGCAGGTTTTCATTTTACTTCCAAGCCTTTACCTCCCNTCGAGCCTGGAGCACCTCCTCCCCCTTGTTCTTCACTGACCTTGGTGGCTGCATAGTTGTTTCTCTCACATATTCTCATTCCTCTCTTCTGACTGTGGCAGTTGCTGTTGCACAGCAATTTTTCACCCTTCTTAAATATGTTCTCACAGAGGCGCGACCCTTGTCGCTGATGGGCTTGGCCTTGGCTGGTGGTGGGTCCATCTTGGAGCTGGCTGGCATTGGCTCTGTTGGACATGGGGGAAGCTTCTAACAGCTTCTCACAGAAGCCACCCCTGTAGCCCCCCCTGCTACCAAAACAATGCCATGCAAACGCAATACAGTTTTACAAAGACTTCTTGATTTATTGCTTCATAAAATATAGTATGTGGTTAAAAACGTAGGACCCTTTATGAGATCAGTCTCCAAAGACTCCAGTTCAGCTTTGAACATTTTTGTATGGGGCTTGCAAACACAAAAGTGAAAGCAATTTAATGCAAAATTAGGCTGCTATTTAGAATATAGTCTCTTGTTAATAGCTTCATAAATCTTTTGTCTGACTGCAGAGCCAAAAGAGAGGTTTTGATACTTTCAGCAGGTTTTCATTTTACTTCCAAGCCTTTACCTCCCAAAAAATTTCTATTGAACACAGTAATAAAAAGTCCCTGTACAGGAATTCTAGTAGTATAATATCTGAAAAGGACTTTTTATATGTTCCATTAATAGATTTTTTCCCTTATTTGGCACTCTCATTACCACAGGTCACCTGCAGAAGATACTTCTATCAGGCTGTCTGGGTGCTCTGTACACTCCTATTATAGTATTTGATGGCATCTGAGCACTTGATATAGAGAGACTTCAGAACTTGAGGTTATTAAAATTCACAAGTACTATTATGTTCTGAGTAAAACGTTTTAATTTTTTTCCTTTAAATTTTGCTGAATAATATAAGCCCCACACAGAGTAGGGAATTATAAAATTTCTCAGAAGAGATATTTCTGAAAAGGATTTCTTCAACACTGTGTACCATACATATACACAAGTATGCATTCAAATTTTGTTATAGTGTCACAGATGGGGTTCCAAATCTGCCATCTTATTTCTGCTTTTTCTTCCATGTTCCAAAAAAAACAATCGCTTTACTGTAGCGGCTTGAGTTGCAAAGTACTGCAGATCCTACAGTATTACTATTATTCTATTATTTTGAAATATCTTTTGAGTATTAAAATGTTCTATTAAGCAGTGTATTATGTAGCTGTCTTCTCTGTAGAATTGTATCGCAATAGCATGCTGATGCTCAAATTAAAGGCTGGGTGTCTACCGCCCTAGGACTTGTACATACACATAATACAAAGAGATCCCTCACCGTGTTGTATACAACATCCCGAGAGACAAAATGGCAATATACAGATGAAAAAAAGGGAGAACACAGGCTATGGTCATAAAAACTACCACGGTTTCTTGTAGCTCTTATGCATGAAGGATATGTAATTTCAAGCTGGGAGGTTTTCAGCTATGCCTTTTTACTTCTGTGAACTTCATGAGTGCCTGACCTTGCTTTTATATCAAGCATATCAGGTTACATAGCCTTAGCATGTTCTTTGCATATGGAACTGCTGATAGCATAAAATAAATGATGGAGAAATAATTCACAGCTTTCCTTCCCCGTTTTGCACCAACTTGTTTAAAAGAAATATTTTAGGTAGGATTACACCCTATGATTGTTTTATGTTGAGGATATTTTGTCAGTCATGCCTCTAAAATTGTAGACTCCCTTTACAAATAGAACATCCTGTTTCAACTTAGCATTATCACTCTGATGGCATGAAAATAGGGCAATAAGTAGAAATGGGAGCAAAACAGCTGATTATAATATACACAAAGTGAGTAACAAAAACAACGATGGTTTTAAAAACTGAATCGTGGAAATGAATTATGCTTTCTTTTAATATTCTCAAAAATTACTAGGTAAAAATCCTGTTCTCTCAAGTTCTGTGGAAGTGGTTAATTTCATGGGACACGATCCTTTCTGTATTGTCCCTCCCAAAGTCATAACTATCCAGACTGTGTCTATCATTCTTACTCTATTTATATGGCAAAATCATGTGAGGTTTTAATCTTTTCAGTGTTCCAAATATGATGTCAGTGGAGTTAGAGAGTCTTATTGTCCTTTTAATTTTGCAAAGAAAAGTGATGCAGTACTCACACCACATTATGTATTGGTCATGGTTGATCTTAGTTAGGTAAATATTAGTATTTTGCTACAATAAGAGGCCTTATGATTGATCATCAGTCAGTATCGGGGACAATATACAAACAAATAACAATTTACTCTGACACAATGCTAGAACTAGTCTTTATCCGAAATCAAATATTAGCAAGCTCAATTCAGCTTATTAGTAAAATAAGATTAGAGCAGTATCTTTCAGTTTACTAACAGTTGTCTTCCCTTGGTCCTTTCTTAACAGTTTTATAACTGTTATTTTTTTAGCATATTTCTTCTGCTTACCAAATCTGCTCCCTTATTTACATATGTCACAGTAATAAAACTAGTAACCGCTGTTCTCAAAAAATAAAGGTACAAAAAGTAAACAAGCACCTTCTTGTAATCTTGTAATCTTTACCATGATCAGTGAGCTATCAAGTGTCTCTTTTGATAGCTTTTCTTTTGCTTTACATACCTTCTTGGTGTTTGTATGCTACAGAGACATCAGCCAATAATGCTGTATGATAAAATACTAGTAGAATTTATATAATTAAACTCAATACAAATAAATTATAAGAACTTCCTTTCTGATTATTTATTCAATAGGTTAAAAATGTATTTATAATTAAACATATTCTGTATGTTATTAAAAAAGCAAAATATCAGATAAGAACTGTAGATGTTTTTTCATGTAGCATGACACATATTATAGCCATAAATCCTCTCAGGCAGTTACATCTTTGGTAACACTTCACGACCTTCAGAACAATACTTAAGAAATGCCATTACTTTGGATAGTTCACAGAAAAATGGCAGTCAGCTGGGCTTTACTCTTGTGCCTCACAAATATTCAGGGTTCTTCATCATAGTCTTAATTAAAGAAATTGGGTACCAGTATGTAATCAGAAACATTTACTATTTCAAGGTGGGGTCAGAACACATTAGCAGCCTCTGGTCACTTTGAGATTGCTGGATCAAAAGGACAATTTCACCATAATAAATTCTTTGCAAACTTTTCTCAAACTGTTTGATAATATACTTATGGAATAAATATCTGCATTCATGACACATATATGAGAATAAATAACCCACACTGTGAGTTTTTGTTTTAAATGCATATCTTCCATTGACAGTATTGATATGTATTCTGTATACAAACCAAATGCATGTAACCATAGTCTAACGTGAATGAAAAACCTGTTTTATTTAGCACAGTTGAAATAACCTGTTAAGTAACCCAAGAGTTAATTCTGTATTTCCACCTGAGAAATTGCACTGCCTCTTTCTTTTATAATGATAGATACCTGAAGTTATCAAAAAGGACAAAACACATTATCATGGGTACAATAGAACTGACATGTCATTAAACTGCTCCTCATCGGCTAATTTGGGAACTGATTGAATAAATGCTGCAAAAATCTTTTCCACCTCAAAGGAAGGGAAGTTAATTCTACAGCTATTGTTGATGGACTCATGACTAATTGGAATAGGCAATAATAATCAGGTGTACCATTTTATAGAGTCTACTGGGATAATAAGCAGCTTTTATATTGACATTTTCAAGCCATGCCAATCTCCCTCTCTGCTGTACTTTCTTATCTGTATTTGTATGTAGATGTGCTGGCTGGTGAGTGCCTGTTCAGCTGGTTGTGGTTTCTTCGTGTTGACCCTCTTGCATGAGTATTCCCACAGTATAGTAGTAATTTTTTGGGGATGCTTGAGATTGCGGTTTTCTTTCTTTGAGGGGTTTTCTTTTTCTTCAGATATTCACTGTTACTGTAGCTGCACCCTTGTAGATTGATTTTACACATTGAGAACTGTCACCAAAGTCAGTGGGAGCTCAGAGTACTTAAAGGCTATATTATAAACTAGGGAGATTAAAAGGCTCATTTTGCTGTGCTTTACTTAAAATTACTGTGCTTTATGTAAAAATTACAATTACTGTGCTTTATTTAAAAAAAAAAGGGGGGAGGAATCACACCAACAAATACTTCTGCAAAACTTATATAAAATCAATGTCTTTAAAGGAGATTTATTAGAGTTTTCTACCTGGAAAAGCAATTTTTTTTGTTTAGAAACGTCTTTTTTTTTATTATTTGATTTTATTTTCTTTTTCCCCAGGAAGGATAAAAAAATCAGGTACAATTTTTATTTCTTAAGGTCCATGTGGCTACAAACTCTGTCTATTTTTCATACTTCCAAACAATAAACTTCCCATGATAGGAAGATTTTTTTCTTCATAGCTTTTTTAACACTTCAATGACCCAAACCCAAATGCAAAAAGCATGAAATTTTCTAATTACTAGGAAGTAATTTTACTTAGAGTGGACTCCAACTATACAGTGAAAGCAGCTCTTGCACAGCATATTTCACACAGTCCATCTTTCAGCAGATCTATGATAAGTATTCATTTAAAGTAGTAATAGTTTTCTGAAATTATGATTGAATTTCAAATTTGTCACTAAAACCATTTTGTTTATCAGGTCTTTTTGGGTGTGATGTAAAGAATGCCATTGTGGACTCATAGGATGTTTCCAGTGATAAGAGAGACCTAGTGGCTATGCTTTCAAGACTGTTCCTGCACTTAATCAAACAACTGTTTTGTGTAAAAAAAAAAAAAAAAAAAAAAAAATAAAAAAAAAAAAAATCCCAAACCCCACTCATCAGGTCCTTGCATTGATAACAGATAAAACTTTAAGGTACTTTGGCCTCCAAGACAAGAGTCTGAAGCGAGCTCATGACTGTCCTGTGAACCAGACATAAACTGGTCTCCAAAACNACATTTTCTGTCTTTTTTTTTTTTTTCTTTTTCCTTCTCAGTGGAGCTGTTTAAGACAACTGTTTTCTGAAGTGGGGCACAAGAAGATTGCAGAGGGTCCTCCCTGTGTTAGAAGTGCCTAAGGCACAGAGATTAAGACGCTGAACCAGTGGACTGCATGAATGCACTGAGGCTTCTGCACCCTAGGCTAATGTAGAAAGGAAATTTCTCCTAACTGTATTTTTAAGAAACAGGGGTAGGGGTGGGAGTGTCTTTCTTTTTTCAGGGGATGAAGAGAATGGGGAATCCCAACCTTTTAAACTATGTTAGGTAGCTTTTCAAAAGACACAGCAGATAAAGCTTCCTCAAGGAGGTTTGATGAAAGAGCACCATGTTTCTGGACCCAGAAATCTGTGGGGCTTTTAGGTCAGATGCTGGTGGAATTGGATGTTGCATACTGATAGTTCCAGAGCAGTATATTCAGGATCACATCATAACTGGATGTCAAACTTCACACATGTGCCCAGTTCGATGTGCCTAGGACCTTATATGTATTTGGCATTCCGGGCTCAGATATGTTTTATGACAGATGTTCTTCCTCCTGGGCTGCAAACACAGAGCACTTTCTTCCCTCTGTGATTGTCTTCCACAGGAAAGTGGTCTTTGTTTGTAACTTTGATTAGAAGAGAAGACATTTTGGAGCAAGAAGCACGACCATATGAAAAACCACAGGTCTCCATTTAAGAATATAATTTAGTCTGTCTAAAACTACTTCCTGTATAGCTGCACTGATTTGGGCAGTGGTAGAACAGTCAATATGGTGGTGTTGGGTGTGAGGCATTAGATGAGAAAAGGGAATCAAATTGTCTTCCCTTTGATTTTGAACTTCCTATCCTGCTAAATGCAAATTTCTTATATAGATGTAATTGTAGGTGGAGCTGAAAACATTTCTGTTACATGTCACCCTCCCTCTTCTGCCCCTAATATTCTCAGATAATATTTGAAACCAAGGATTATCCATTGATAGAAACACCAATCAGTGTATTGACATTCCGGTGTTACTGGTATTATTTTGTATTTTTTTTTGAAATAAAATAGCTAACCCCAGAAAAAAAACCCTATATAGTGCAGTATGGAAGAATTAAAGGCAAACCAAAACTGCTGAACAAGTGAAGAGGAAATCTCATGTTTTACTCCAAAAAATTTTGTTAAAGAAGCTTTGAAAGACGTTTCATTTTCTGTGAGAAGAAAATCAAGGACCCCATCTGGTTCTTCTTTCTATTAAGGAAAGCAGGACCAGGTGAGGAATACATGTATTATTATTACTATGTTGACAGGCTTTTTCATTTAAAATACATGTAAATATCACGTACTTAAATACTCAGTTCCACTGAGTTTGGAGTGTGGTGTTTAAATAAAGTCTTACAGTGACAAACTGCTGAGCATTATGTTACTGTGGGCTACAATGCCTGTCTTAATCAAATTATTTTCTCCTGAGGCCAGCTATAACTTCTGCAGGAAAGGCAATTTAAGAATACAGCTTGAGTTTTGGTGATTTCAGAACACTTTCAAATCACAAGTGAACAGGATTGCATATCTTATTTGAAAGCTTGTGGGAGCTGCCTGATTGGTAAGAATTAATATATCATATTTTTTCTTTATGATGACTTGAAAAATCAGGGATTGCTTCTAGTTCTGTTAGATGTCCAAAAAAAAAAAAAAAGGCAATTTGGGAATGAAAAGTACCAGTCATAACATCTGACCAGAAGTGTGTCCATTTTTACATTAAAAAGTGATGGATTTTTGTAGGGCTTGTCACAGAAGTCTCTCAACTTCTTTGCATGTCTTTTTTAATAAAAGAAATTGTAATCAGTTCCACTTTATTAAAATTGAAAGTTTAAATTTAATTACTTTGACATATTAAAAAGTGAAATCAATGAGTAGCTATGTATAACTATAAATATTCTCTCTGAGTAAATGTATCTATAAATATGTTTAAGCACCTTCTAATTATTTAAAAATAGAAATGACAAATCTTCCTGTTGCTTCCTAGGGTATAAGGGTAATAGTTGATTAGTCTACTAGTTACCTGCACAAGTTCTTTAGAGTAGAATTTGGCAAGAGATTAAAGCACTTGAACTCAAATGTCTGTATGTTAATGTCTACATGTGGAAGGGGTCTAAGCTCTCATTAGGTCAATACAATGCCAGCCAATACTCTAAATTGAGCCTAGAAATCCATTTAGCTGATCAGCCATCCAGTAGCAATGCAATTCACTTCCTTAAGCATAAGCGGGGATATCTAAGAATGGAATTGCAGATACGTCAAAAGACCTGCTGAAAGTCACTCCCTTTTGGAGCAAGAGGGGAATTAACTGAGTGAAGCAGCTATGCTGCCTACTTACACATATAATTTAGGCATCCTAGTTTCCTCTTGGTCTTTGGCCCAGTGTTGGGACTGAATTCAGCACTTCAGTTGCTTAAATAGGTGTCCAGAGCCATATGAGATGTCCTAGGGTATATGAACAACTCCAACATATGCTTGGCAGACCTGATTCATAAAACCTACCAAAAATATTTTCCTTTCTGCAATGAGAGGTAAACTGTTTTAAGATGTCTAAATGTCACTATATTCCTGTTTCTAAATAATCAAATCAAGATTTGAGTCCTTGGGGTTCAATCTAGCTGCCTACTTGTAGGTATCAAGGGGCATTTGACATTGACAAAAGCCCGTGTGAGGCTGTCAGAGATCACAGAAGATTTGGGGCCTTCTGGATCAGCAGCTGGATAGCCTGCTGGGTGAGATATCTCAAATGACCCTAGGGATCCAGGTATAGCCAACTAAATCATAATCTATGTTCCCGTAAGAGCCCCTAGATTGCGTGTCTGGTTATAGTTCCTCAGCCACAGGTCACTTGCTCAAGGACAAAGAATGACCAAGCGTACTCGCAGAATAGGTATCAGCAAAACCACCTTCCTTTGCTAGTTCCTCTATAAATATGTTTAGAGAAGGAAAAACCCACTCAAGCATGATTTTTATTTAGAGCAATAGAACATAGGCTGTTGTAAGACCAAGGAAAGAGTCTTTTCATTGTAGGAGGTTTTGCTGTAAGTTCTCTGTTACTTCATGGTGCAAAAGTAATAGGGATACCTGGGGTGATATTGGTTAGTACAACTTTTCCATGACTGCTATGTGTGTGAGTCTTGCCATAAAGGGTTCCCCAGAATGTCTCATGTGTGGGTGACAAGGTATTGCTGTTTAATAAAGTAATGGTAAAGCAAGTATATCCTAGACTACATTTCATATGAAATGCAATATTCCTGGAAGTAAAATGTAAAAGTTCATTTTACTGTTGAAGGAAGGTGAATAAACTCAAGGAAAACATTTTAGAAAATATTTTTGTGAACTAATTTTTAGTTTATAAAGACAATACTGCTTGTACCATTAGAACTATCAAAAAAAACCCCTATCCCAGAACATAAGTATCAAATCATGAATTCTGCCCAGAACAGAGAATTGATGCTTAGGGAAAACAGACAATCAATGAAGGTTTTTTCCCCTTTTCAAATATACAAAAGCAGAATACACATGAGCTGAAAAGTGAAAACAGCAAAAATCTGACACTCTTTTGACTAAAAAATAATTTGATCGATTTTTGTTCTTTTGTTTTCTTTCTGAAGCATGAAGGAAGAATACTTGTAGTTATTTGCTAACAGAAGCAGTCCTCAGTTTCAAAATAAGGTAAATTACTACTTTGTGATTCATTATGAATTTTTCCTAAACAGTTCTGTCATGTTTGTGCTCAGTTTCTTTAAGAATTTCACTGTTGTGAAGTAACAAAACCTAGGGAAATCTGAGGCTGATGAACTTTTACTATGTCTCTCCCAATTTCCCCTGCTGGATTTAAATAACACTATGCAATAAAAATCAGAGGAGATTGCTTGATAAATGTGGAATGGCTTATGCAATCTCTCTTAATGTTTGGTATCTCAGTGGCTGCCAAAGTGTCTCAATTAATCGATTCTATTTTTATGTATAAGTATTGTTTGATTGCTGGTTGAAATTGTCTGATCAGCAACCTTCTGTCGCTTTCCAAAGTTCAACAAATAGATGGATTCAGCAATGCATGTTATGATAAAATCAGTATCTTTTGTTACATCTTTCACCCACTATCTTTCTTGACTGACTGGAATCTGTAGAAACAATGCTAAGTATGAATTAGTCCCAGTTACTCATCCATGAATATAAATAGTTAATTTTTAAGATACAGTGTCATTAATATGCAATTTGAAAGCTGATTTATTACAGTAACTTTGGGGGTAGAAGTTAAACACCACTGAGATTTTGAGCTGGACAGTGGAAACCTTTTCAGAGAAAAGAGAATTACTAATTTCAGTTTATAACTTGCAATTTTTCAGATTACTATCTATTTTATAATTTATTATCTTCTTCTGGTAAACAGTAGAAAAGCTATTCTAAGGATTTTAATGACTGTATGTTATCAGCCTTGAGTTTCATCTGTAAGCACCCATTTGTCAGTCCTTGCATTTACCTGTGTGCAAAGACTTTGTATATGCTGCAAGTATTCTAGTTTCTTCAGGGTGTCCCCCTGCACAATGGCATATAGGACATGATTATCCATATTTCTGACTTCCTGAAGTGCTGTATTACATTCAAAGTTCTTGAATGTTTTGTATGTTTTGTGCAGCTCTCAGTGTGTCACCTGAGGTATCTGCTCATCTGAGTACTACAGTTTTCAGATATAGCCACCCTGCTGTGCAATTTAAGCAAATTACAAATCCCTGGATTTACCATTATCCTGTAGGAAACACACTTGTACTATTTTTTCTTTCCCTTTTTTTTTTTTTCCCTGTGTTTGTGAGTACAAAACACAGTTAAATAAACTCAAAAGCAAACACCTATCTAGGTAGATGTATGCAACTGGTAGAACGGTGGTAGAAGATAGGAAGGTGTCAGTGCTGAGGCTATTTTTATTTTGTCTTGCTGTTATTATCTTGGCTAGAACTGAATATTCATACACATCTTTGGTGGGTTGAACTTGGTTGGCTGCCAGACCCCCACCCGGCTGCTCTCTCACTCCCCCTTCTCAACAGGGGAGAAAATAAGATTAAAAAACTGGTGGGTGGAGATAAAGACAGGGAGATCACTGACCAATCACCGTTACAGTGAAAACAGACTCAACTTGGAAAATTAATTTATTGCCATATAAAACCAGGGTTGGATGGTGAAAAACAAAGACAAAAATGTCTTCCCAGGCTCAGCTTTGCTCCTTTATTTCCAACTCCTCTACTCTCCTCCCCTCAACCCTGAGTGGTGCAGAGGGATGGGGAATGGGGGTTGTGGTCAGTCCCTCACAGCTCCCCTCTGCTGCTCCTTCCTCCTCACACCCCTGCCCTGTACCAGCGTTGGTCCTTCCCCTGGGCTGCAGTCCTTCAGGATAAACCTGCTCCTGCAAGGGGAATCTCTGCCGTGGTGCCTGGAGCACCGCCTCCCCCTCCTGCTTCTCTTACGTTGGTGTTCACAGAGTTCTGTCTTACACTTTTTTACCTCGCTCCTCACACTCTACAGGGTAGCGTTTTGCCCTTTCTTAAATATACTTTCCCCAAGGCGCCCCCACGGTGGCTGCGGGGCTCAGCCCTGCCCTGCGGGGGGTCAGTCAGAGCCGGCTGGAACCGGCTGGAACCGGCTGTGTCCGGCCTGGGGCAGCCCCGGCCTCTCCTCACAGAGGCCGCCCTGCAGCTCCCCCTGCTCACAAAACCTGAGCACCTGCACCCAAAGCAACACCTCTTACATAAAAAACTAGTTTCGGTGAAAGACTGTTAGACCTGCAGTGGAATCGTGCCATTTGATTTGCCACAGAGAACGGCTATTTATTAACAGTTTTCTCACACCTTGAAAGAACAAGGAAAAAAAACCATTTGCCACATGCTAAAGGTACAGAGTTTCTAACCATTTTTCTGCAGCGGAAGTGTTTGCTAGTATTAATGAAATATTTTAATTTGATGATGTGAAGTTTTTCTTACAGCCAGGTAGCTAATTATTCCCAGAGCACTTTATGTCACATTTTGTTTTCCATCTGTTTCTTGGTTTAGGTGAGTGTTAGTTGTTGAATACTTGTTAGATTTAAAGAAACAACTTAAGCTCCTTTAAAAATTTGCATTTCGTACCAAATGGACCAGTCTGCATTTTCTGTGCACTGGCTAGACAATGGGACTCTGAAAGCAATTTTCCCTTGAGCACCATTTTTATAAAGAAAGAAATAATATAAAGTAGTAATGTCTGAAAGTCAGTAATATGTACATAGGAAAAACTTGTAACTACAGATAGAATGGGTTAACAAGGAAGTAATATGAGGATTTCTTTGTATGATCAAATGCATCAGCTTAAAACCATTTTGCCTTCTACACTGTCGAGCAAAGGCAACAGTACTGGTGTTCGACCCTTTTGGAGTAGAACTGAATGATACCATGGCTAAAGCAGAGACACCTGGTTCAGCCATTAGTCACTGTCTTTAAACAAGTGCATTGTATCAGGAATTGGAGGGGAAAAAAGACTCTGAATTGTGCTCTGTATTCATGAGGTTGAACTGTTTGAACCACTGTTTTCTAGTATTTATTCCTTATCCTTTCTCCTACGTTTCTCCTGATGCCCCCAAAAAAGATATTATGCAAGGTTGGGGGACCTTAAACAGCCATTTTTCCTTTCCTACTGAAGCTGAACAGCAACTCCCAGCTGTTTGCAATGGGAGTGGGGTGGGGGGGGTGGCAGGGAGGGAATGGTTACTCTGTCTTTTCAGAACTCTTTGGAGATAAAGGGAGGAGCTGGGAGCTGGATGGCCTTTCCTTACAGTTTACAGAATGTCCCACATTCCTAACAGTACATCCAGATTGTTCAGGAAAACGGATTGAGAATAAGCAAAAAGCTGCAGGTGTCGGATTTCTTGTCTCAACTCTGACAAAGTTGGATGTGACTGTATGTTTTGGGCTAGCTGACATATGGTATAATTTCAGTGTCTGCTTCTTAATTTTTTTCCCTGTTTTGCTGAGGATGTTTGGGTTAAAAAGCTCTGGCTACTAAAGGTATCTCTATGCCTGGGAATCTCTAACCCATGGCTTGCAGACAGCTGGGGGCCTGTCATCGTTGTCATCCCCACTCCTTCCCTGTTTACAGGAAAGAGAATTGTCCTGGTTTCAGCTGGAAAAGAGTTCATTTTTTTTTCTAGCGATTGTTGTAAAAGGAATGTCAGTAATGCATGGTGGTTTGGTTGTTGCTAGG
>VYXH01009466.1:4396-30174 GCA_013397275.1 Burhinus bistriatus
TTTTTTTTTTTTTTTTTTTTTTGAAGGATCACAAAAAAGCTGTTTGTTTAGATGAAAAATTTGGGCTGGAGAGGTGGTTTTTCCCCTCTCCCTCACGGCAGCGTCACCGCATCTGGGAAAGCAGCTTAGCGAATTATACACTATGATAATTGATTGAATTCATCAGTAAATAAAGCAGGAGCCTTTAAACTCGGGGTCTGGAGAGGGAGGAAAATAATTCTCCACGCAGTGATTTGTACCACTCGGCCCAGGCACCGTCATGCCCACGAAACCACATCCGTCACGAAAAGTAACACATGAGGCTGCCTACCCGATAAAAAAACCTCTTTTTGAGGTTTAAACCAGGAGGGATTCCTTTCTCCCCCCTCCAGAAGCTCCTTGGTTGCTCAAACAGAGAGATGGATCAGCCGGGAGTTTTGAAGCATCCTTGAACGCTTTGAGAAATGGGATGGGGAAGCCAAAAATGTAGTTTATAATAAAAGAAGGGGAAAATGGGCTTGAGCATCCCCAGCCAGAGGCCCTAGGGCTGGGATATATCCAGAAAAATCACCAATTCTTCCCAGCCAGCTGCTTTGCACAACCACCCCTGCCTGCCCTGTCCCATCACACCACTATCACAGCCCACACCTTACAGCTCCCCTAAGAAATATTTTCTGTCAAACTCCTTGTTGCCTTGGTTTGGGGGCTCTGGGGCTGGGGGGCTGCACCAGCGGGTGTCCCTGCCAGCACTGCCGGCAACGGGCAAGGAGATTTTGGAGGTCTGGCAAGCTGAGGAGCTTATCCAAAATGCTGAGAGCACATCGTGCTCGTTTGCAAGCAAGGGGCTGCCATGGTCGCACCCCCCCAACACGCTGCAGTGACGCTCCGGCCATCGCACACGTGTCTGTGCACACACGCTCCGGGGAGGGGGGAGGACAGTGTCTCCACGCAGCTGGTGATGGCAATGCAAGCCGATGGGAAGCATCGTCCCAGCCTGGGGACACCACATCTCACCCAGCGTCCCCCGAGCCCACGTCCCCACGAGCGGTTCAGCATCCGTCTCCGTGGCAACACATTTTTCACATCCTTCGGTACCTCCCGTCCTTCTGGTCTGTGGCGCCGGCAGCCCCAGGTACCCTGCACTCTGTGAGCAGATGGGTGTCCATCAACCACCCTGGCACCCGAGAGGGGTGGGGAGAGCACAGACACTGCAGGGTGTCCCATGGGTGTCTCTGAGCCCATCCTTCATGGGTGCTGGGGCACACATGGATTCAGGGCAGCACAGAGGCACCAATGGGCATCTTCAAGCTTGCAGGCATCTCACCCGCCTTCCTGGGCCAACAGCCACTTCACCTGCCAGCACCCTCCCACATGTAGGATGTTTCTCTGCCTGATCCCAGCTGGAGCTTTATAGGACAGGCTGCCACAGAGCTGCGGGCATCCTTGGAGATGGAGCCGTCAAGAGGACCTCTTGTCCAACACAAAGTCCCACAGCAGCAGGAGCCCCTCTTGCACCAGCCTTGGAAGATGCTTATGTGCAAAATGATGGAGAGCTGCTCTTTCCCCATGGGGGTCACTCATCAGAAACACCAACCTTGGAAAAGCACCACGCTGAGATTGCAGAGCCCGTTTCAGCCACGCCGCTCATCCGAGACCCCCACTGTTGCTGGAGGCTGCACCACAATGCCCCGGCGCCGGGAAAACCCCTCCCCAGTGCAGCTGGGAACAGAGGCCGGTGGGGCGCAGGAAATCTCCATTCATCGGCGCTTGGTCACCAGCCAAATTGGAGCCAAACCAACCATTTTTTTTCCAACTTCCCAGTAAACTGGAGTTTCCAGAGACCTGTGGCCAGTGGGGAAAGGGGTCAGCAAGGGGGGCTGCAGGCAGATGTTGGCTTCACCCCTGGCTCCATGATGTCCAGGCTTACAGGCGGTGCTGGTGCTGTTGCCCACCCATAGAGGCTCAAGGTTGGGGGATGAAGGTTGTTTGGGTGCCCACATCAGCCGGTGCAGGTGGTGGGTGGCAGGGCAGGGTGGGAAGCTGTGATTTTTGGAGGGAGGTTTAATAGACATGACAGGGGTTGCAAGCTCCTAAATCCCTTTCTTTTTTATTTTGGCAATGGCTCTGCAAACCCCTTAGGGTCCCCAGCCCTAGCAGGAGGACTTGTCCCTTGTCAAGGGGCCATACTATCCCCATGGGGTCACCCCACAGGCTCACGCCAAGGGGCTGTGTCAGTGCCCAGCTCCACTGCAGCTTCCAGCAGGGCCAAGAAGTCAAGGAATTTCCCTTTCTCCACCCCAGGAAAACTCCCTCTTTCATGGCAGTTGTCTGCTGTGTCCCCATGGGGTGGTGGCCCCGACGAGGGGTGACGGGCTCAGCCAACCCATGGCCTAAGCTCAGCCCGGGCATGGCTCCCAGAGTGGCGGCCAGGCCCTGGGGGAAAGGGATTTAGTTAATTAAAAAGGAAAAAAAAAAGAAAGGAACTATCAAGCCCACCAACACAGATCTGGTTTTCATTTTGAAGGAACTTTTCGTTACTCATTTGTCACCAGCCTAATTCCTCCAAGTCCAAAACACTTGGTGTGATGTGACGGGATTTCCTTCACAGCCAGCAGAGATACTCCGTTTCTCCGAAAAATGAGGTTGTGCTGGGAAGGGGGTCACTTTGGCAAGAGGCACCGGGAGATGGACCTTGGCTGCCCCTCAAGTGAGTGCTTTCCCCGCTGTGCTCGCCCTTGTGCCCCGTGGCGGGTGGCCGGGGCGCTGCCGAGGGGCGTTTGCTGCGTGATGCTGGCGTGGAGAGGGGATGTCCTGCCAAGCGCCATGGTCTGGTTGAGCTGGATCCCTCTGCGTCGAGCCAGGAGGGGACCAGAACCCTGCAGGAATGGAGCTGCCTCCCACCCACCCCGTACACCCCAGCCTTTCTCCTCCTTTCTCTTTTTTTCCGCCTTTCCCTTGATTCTCCTCCATCTCCTTCCCTCCCTGCTGTCCCAGCCCCTTCCCCTTCCTTCCCGGCGTGGGCAGGCGCCAAAGGGACTTTGCACCCCAAGGCAGTGCTCACTCCCCGCTCCTTCCCGCAAGCCCGGGAGCCACCGAAGGGAGAGCAAAATGCTCCGGTCTTATCTGCGAGGGGAGGCAGGCTCGGTGGGCAGGGTTTGCGCGAAGGCTGCTGGCTTATAAGCAGCCGGCAGCGGAGGCAAAGCTATCTCGCAAGGCACCGAACGGGTGTCGTCCCCCCCCCCGGCTCTCCGTGCACCGCTCCCGCCACGATGCCCCCGGCGCTGGGGCTGCTGCTGTGGCTGAGCCTGGCAGGTGCCCTTCAGCCCGGCCTCGAGCCCCCCCAGTATGACCCCACCGAGGACGGGGCCAGGCTCTTCGCCAACGACTACAACAGCACGGCCGAGCAAGTCCTCTTCAAGAGCGTCTTGGCCAGCTGGGATTACTACACCAACCTGACGACCGAAAACGCTGCTCTGCAGGTGGGTGGTAGGACAGGCGTGATGCCACCGCGGGGGTGTCCCCAGCACCGGGGACCAGGGGGGGCTGGGGCATGGTGAGGACACTTGGCGTGGTCCCCTTCCTCCCTGTGGGCTCCTGTCTCGGTAGCCCGGGATGGCAAACCAGGGCTGGGACTTGTAGCCCGGGAACAGCAGGGTTTTGCCCCAAACTGGCCCTCGGAGAGGCTCTGCCCTGGAGTGACAGCCCTGGTCCTGGACCAGAGGCCAGGTTATTTTTAGAGGTCGTTCCCTCCTCCCAGCACCTTTCACTTTCCTCCCCCCCTTCTCGGACTGGGGTCAGGTGTCAAGTGTCCCTGTCCCTGCCCAGCGCTACGACTCACCAGTGTCGTGCCACGCCAGAGCCCCACCGCATCCCAGTGCTGGGGGCTTTTGGGTTTGAGGCAGACACCGGGAGCCCAAAGTGTGCACAAGCAACAGGGTGGCATCAGCATCGAGCCTGCCACCCGCCGTCCCTGTGTCCCCAGCCCACGGGGACGAAGCCGGCTTCAGGGAAGCACTCCAGGCTACGGGGAATTTGCCATCAGCCCAGCTACGCGCGGGCAGAGCCCCGGCAGGGAGCGATGCTGTGTGCATCCCGCAGGCGTGTGCGTGTTTGGCTGGCGGGTCGCCTGTCTTTAGGCTGGATTTAGCGGGACAGGGATTGCGAGCAGCCCCGGGGGCTGCTCTCGGTTGGGTGAGCTGCGGCACAACCCCTGCCTGGTGTGGGCCGGGGAACTGGGGTGCCTGGGCAGGCTGCAGAGGTTTTTCTGGTTCTTGCTGTGCCCAAGGAGCTGCCGGCTGCCCCGGCGCAGGGGGCACAGCCACAGCACTGCGGGCAGCTCGGAGATGTACCTGCCATCCCATATAGCTAGTGGTGCACGGGGGGTCGGTGCAGCCCATACATGACCAAGGTGCGTTCAGGGACCCCAGCATCACCCCTGCACCCCAAGGGCTGCCATACAGCCCTGAATCCCAGGGAAAGGTGGGGGGGGGGGGCACAGCGTGCACTGTGGCAGGAAGAAAACGCGTCTTCCTGCGCTGGGAGGGAAGATCACCGCCAAGTCTGGCTGCTGCCAACTTGGCAGGACACCCGAGAGCACCCAAGTGCCCCTTCAACCTTTTTTCAGCGAGCTGACGCGATGTCTGGGCAGGGACCCAGCGTCTGCTGCAGATGTTGTGGTGGGGCCGTGGATCTCGGGGCAGAGCAGGAGCATCCCGGCCACGCCGAGTCCAAGGTTAGGGCCAGGAAAGCACCTTGCATGGACTTTACTCAGGAGGCATTTCCAGGCCAGCTTTCACCCTTTCCTGTGTTAATAAATGCCCAAGGATGACAGTCAGGTACTCCCTGCCATGTCAAGGCTTCCAAGACAGCCCAGGACGAGGAGGGGATCTGGTCCCTGAGATCAGCCCACTGATGGTGCAGCAGGGAGGTGTGGGATGGGACGGGGAGGCACTGAGTACTAAAGGGTTAACAGCTTGCCGGCATGACCTGAAAGGCTGAATTTGGGGGATCTGGGGAAGCCTTGAGCCAGGCAAACCCCACACATGTCTATAACACAAGAGGGGCTGAGCCGGGCCACCATGGTGTGGGCTCCTCTGGGACCTGCCATGAAAGGTGATCCCAGGACAAAAAGTGACATGGAGGGGCAGGAGGTCGAAGGCAGGGCAGCAGCAGGGATGGAGAGAGGGATGCTGGAATGACAGCCGGAGCTTGGCCGAGGGAGAGGGAGATGTACTATCTTCTGCAAGCTGGGGCTCTGGGTGAGACGCTGGTGATGGTGTTTGGGGTTCAGGGGCTGCTCGTGGGTGTGGGACTTCTGCAGGTGCCCGGGGCAGAGCAGCCCCAGTGCCCTGGGCCACATCCTGCACCGCTGAATCTTCACTGCACAACCAGGAGCAGGGAGGGATTGGGGTGGGGGATTTTGGTAGGGAGACTTGGGGGCTGCAGGCATCCAAGGGCCTCTGAGCCCCCCCAGAGGGGCACCCCCACGGAGAGAGCTCCCGGCTGCGGGGGCAAAGGGCCAGGGCTGGTGGGCACAGCCACAGCAAAGGGGTCTCGGGCAGCGCCGCTGGCCTCGGCTCGCTCCGCCGGAGCTGTCAGGAGAGTTTAGGGTATGATTCGCTTGACCAAACACAGGCGCCTGTTCAAGGAGGAGACGAAACACAGCTGGATGCTGCTTCCTACAGCTCCCCCGGCTCTGCAGCAGGGTCTGGGAAGGGGTAAAGTTATCCCTCATTTAGTGGGGTGATGCACGAGCATCTTGCTTCGGTGCCGGCTGTCCGTGGGGCTGGTGCATCACGGCATGTCAGGGGGTCAGGCTTGGTCGGTACCCAGAGTGATGCTGTGGGTGCTGGGATGTCTGAGGGAGGTGATGGGTGCCTGGCGATAGGCAGCCAGAGCCACCCAATACTTTTGGCATCCCCACCCCTGTGTCCCCCGGCTGTGTGGGGGCCTGTCCCGGGCAGCGGCCAGCCCTGCCGCACCGTAACTCCCTTCCCTCCCTGCTGCCAGCCAAGGGAATGCGAAGATTAAAATAAAACAAACCAGGCTTGTTGGAGCCAGGCGAAAAATGTCACAAATAACAGCTAATGAGCTCCATAAATCACGCTGGGACGGCACATGGACAGCGTACAGGCACTTCGTACCACCTCACTCCGTCCTGCACATCCCCCGGGCTGGGACCTTTGTGAAATATCAGCATTTCCCAAAAATACAGCTGACACCAGCCAGGCTGGGATGCGACTGCCTGCAATACACCCCGTCCCAAAATTATGGCCAGCGGCTGCAGCTCCAGCTGCCTAAATAACCCCCTGCAGCGCAGGCAGCTCCCTGTCATCCCACGGCCCTCGGAAGGGAGGTCGGGACTGGCAGGAGATGGGTGACAGTGAGAGACCCAAAACTCGGTGCAAATGGGTGCTCCTCTGCAAGGTGAAACCTAGATATGGCACTTACAGGGCACGGGCTGCAGAAAGCCAAAGGAGAAATGTATAGGTCCAGCAAGGAGGTATAGGAAGGAGAAAAGTGAACGTGGCGTCTTTGTAGTTTTCCTTTGGGCTTCTGTGAAGGTGAGAAACAGCAGGAATAGGAATAAAATGAAGCCAGACCTCAGAGCTCCTTCTGCACCGGGGTCTAGCAGCTACCAGAGCCAGCCCAGGAGCACCTGGCCACCCTGTCTGCGTGGGGTGGTCACCCCCAGCCCCACATCTCCACCCCATCCAGGCCATCATATCCCGGAGCCACCTCCAAAACATCCTCAAAGGTGGGTGCTTGCCAGGAGCACCGTGAGTGAGCGGGGGATGCAGATGTTGCTGCATCTGCTGGAAGCTGATGTCTCTATCTATGAATGTCACGGACTGGGGACAACCCTGCCTGCCACCTCGTGTCCCATCCCCTCTGGCTCCCACAAACCCTCGTAGCTCTGAACCCGGCCCCCAAACCATTGCCTGGGTGGTGGCATGTCCCAGGGCTGGTCCTGAGTCCTCACATTTCCTCTCACCGTGCAGGTCGAGGCGTCGCTGGAGGAGCAAAACTTCACGGAGCTGTGGGGGAAGAAAGCCAAGGAGCTCTACGGCAGCATCTGGAGCAACTTCAGTGACCCACTGCTGAGGAAAATCATCGGCTCCATCCAGACCCTGGGACCCTCCAACCTGCCCCTGGAGAAGAGAGAACAGGTAGGCAAGGTGCCGGCGAAGCCCTGGGCATTGCTGGGGTGCTGCGAAACCCCTTAAAGGGATATCTCCCAAGCCTCCAGACTCTGTTGCTGGCCCATTGCCCCTTGGAGGGGCTCTCTGGCCTCTGCACAGGGAAGACAGTGACGGAGGGGGGAGATGGGGTGCTGTCTCCAGGGGATGTGGGTGCCTGCTGGCCCCATTATCCAGCCCGAACCTCATCTCAGAGCTATCCCAGTGAGAACTGGAGATTTCCTGCTTACACAGAGCGGCCTTGGGCGTCACCTGGAGACCAGCCAGGCTGTACCCATGGCCGGGGGCCAGCTGGCTCGACCCTCCTCCTGGTGCTCCTTGGGGATGCAGCCCGCTGAAAACGAGGGCTACTGCAGCCATCCAGCTCCTGAGCCCTCCCTGCGAGCCCAGAAATGCTGTGCCTTGGTGACACAGCTCTGCGCTAGGGACATCAGGACATCCTGAGCCTTCCCCATCACGATCCTGAGCTTTCAGAGTCGTTTATCCAAATGCAACAGGATTTTGATTTCCATGTATGAAAACGTTGCCTAGGCTGAGGCTGGTGGCCACTTGCCTCTGCACAAGTGCAGGGACGCTGGCACTGCTGTCCCTTCCAGCCTGGCCCACGGCTCCCTGACAGCCATCCCCAGTGATACAGTCCTTTCCGGAGATGCATCTGCCCCAGTTCCTTCCAGGAAACCCATCCCTACCCTCTCCCAGATGACAGCATCATGTCTCCTCCCTGCACATCAGCCATGTCTCACCCGTCCCTGGGCAGCTCCATCCTGCAGCCGCCACCGTCCCCTGTCTCCATCCCCTCTGCCCAGCCGGAGTAGAGGGATGGGAGCAGGGAGAGGGACGGAGAGGAGGAATTTCCTTCCCTGGGAATGGGCTCCCCAGGCAGGTTCCAGGAAACCTCCTGTTGCTATTGTTTGCTGTTGTTGAAGTTCACAGAAATAAATCCCCCTCCTCCTCCTGCTTTTCTTATTTTATTTTTTTTTTTACCCGCTTAGATAAACAGGCCGTGCCGCAGCCCCGCTGACAAAGAGTTTTATAAATAGCCCCGCTCCAGGACATCACGAGCGCTCACGCCGTGTTTGAGGTGGGCTCGGCGAGTGGCTGTGCACGGGTTTTCTGTCCCAGAGAGCCTCCCTGCTCCCACCATGCGACGGGTGCAAAAGCTCTGGGTGATAACATGCTTATCTCACCAAAAACACGCTGTGTATACACACCAGTCCTCCTCCACATCCCTCCGGACACACACACACATGCTCTAGAGCTGGGAACATTCCCATCCCCTTCCAGCCCCAATATCTTTTCCTTCCCTGCAGTACAACACCATCCTGAGCAACATGGACAAAATCTACTCCACAGCCAAGGTGTGCCTGCCCAACGGTACCTGCTGGGAGCTGGAGCCAGGTATGGTCCCTGTCCCCCTGCTCCTGCAGGGTGCTGAGCACCCTGCAGCCATGAGTTTGTCCCAGTCCCCAGATTCCCAGTGGGTTGAGGTTGGCAGGTTCCACCCACGTTCATCGAGGTTGCCCTGGGGCGAGGATGGGTATTTGGGTCTGGCGCGATGGTGGTGGCACCTCTGCAGAGCTGCTGTGGGATATAACCCCCCCCTCCTGGCCCTCTCTCATGTCCTACTTGTCCCCTGTGTCCCAGACATCTCAGACATCATGGCTACCTCCCGCAGCTACAAGAAGCTGCTCTACGCCTGGGAGGGGTGGCACAACGCCGCAGGCAACCCACTGCGTGCCAAGTACGAGGAGTTCGTGAAGCTGAGCAATGAGGCCTATCAGATGGATGGTACGAGCAGGATGGGGGGATGCATGGGGTGGTCAGGTATCAAGGATGGGAACTGGGGCCACGGCAACGGGATGTCCTGCTGCTTTCCCCATCCCAAATGCGACTGGGTGTCCAGCTTCCATTTCCACTTTGGGGAAGGGTCAAAAATCCTACCTCTGTGCCGTGGTCCCAGCTCTCAGGGCTGGGTAGGGGGGCAGCCCCTGGGGACCGGTGCCGGGGGTCATCACTGCCTCCCTGGCAGGATTCGAGGACACAGGGAACTACTGGCGTTCCTGGTACGACTCAGCCTCCTTCGAGAATGACCTGGAACAGCTCTACAACCAGCTGGAGCCACTCTACCTCAACCTGCATGCCTTCGTCCGGAGGAAGCTGTATGATCGCTATGGCCCCAAATACATCAACCTGAAGGGTCCCATCCCTGCTCACCTCCTGGGTAAGAAGAAAGACTGCACCTAGCCTGTGCCCAGCGGTGCTGGTGGGGCCAGAGGGGCACACACAGGGCCATAGTGGGACAGGGAGGTTCCATTTATCACTGTGCTTCTCTTCCTCCCAACCTACCACCAGCTCTGCTCCAGCTGTTCTCTCTTCTCAGGCAACATGTGGGCTCAACAGTGGAACAACATCTATGACCTGATGGTCCCCTACCCCGAGAAGCCCAACCTTGATGTCACGAGCACCATGGTGCAGCAGGTGATGGGCTGAGGGACTTACTGGTGGCACCAGAGGGACAAAAACGGGGGGTGTTGGCCAAGACTTGCCCATAACATTGATCCCATGGGAGTGGTTTCTCATACATGCACAGGGGACAGCAGAAAAGCCATGTCCAGGAGGGGAAGGGACAAAGAAATGACCCCACTCCCTCGCTGGCAGTGACCAAATAGGCAGTGGGTGGGCAAAGGAGAAAGGTAGTGTGGTGGGACTGGTGCCACCCCATCAGGGTGAGAGGGGCAGGACACCGGTCCCTTGGAGGGACCCACCTCATTCCCACAGTGCTGGGAGAGCATCAGAGGCAACGTCCAGGGCATGGGCAGCCCCTTCCTCAGCCATAACCTACTGCCTGCTGCCCACCAGGGCTGGAATGCCACCCACATGTTCCGGGTCTCGGAGGAGTTCTTCACCTCCCTGGGGCTGCTAGAGATGCCCCCCGAGTTTTGGGAGAAGTCCATGCTGGAGAAACCGACAGATGGGCGGGAGGTGGTGTGTCATGCCTCGGCCTGGGACTTCTACAACCGCAAGGACTTCAGGTGCGTGGAGGCATGCAGGGGCCAGGGCTACAGGGTAAGACCCTCCTCCACCCCCTTTGGTGGTCGCCATTTTGGGTACCCCCATCCTGGCTGTGCAGCCCAACCTGTCACATTCTGGGGCAAGGTCTTGGGGCACCACACAGCCCTGCCTTCCTCTCCACTGGTTCCTTCCCCTTCTCCATGGGGTGCTGTCACCCTCTCAGGGACCCTGGAGGGTTCTTCCCATCGAGGGGGTGCACAGGCAGCCGGGGTCCCTAACCCAGCTCAGGCAATGCTCTGTTTTAACCCGTCAGGATCAAGCAGTGCACGACGGTGACCATGGAGCAGCTGTTCACAGTGCATCATGAGATGGGCCACGTCCAGTATTACCTGCAGTACAAGGACCAACCCGTCTCCTTCCGCAGTGGGGCCAACCCTGGCTTCCATGAGGCCATCGGCGATGTCCTCTCCCTGTCTGTCTCTACCCCCAGCCACCTCAAGAAAATCGGTCTCCTCAGCAGTGCCACCGAGGACACAGGTATGGCAGCCACCTGGGATGCTGGAAGGCTCAGCCACTGCCTGTGGCACCAGGAATGGTTTGGGACATGTCAAGGTGGGCTGCAGTCTGGCAACACAACCCAGAGCAGGCAAGACCCCATGGCTGATGTGTGCCTTTCACCCACGCTTGGTTCCACGCGCAACATCTTCTTGTCTCCATGGGTCCATGCACAACCTCTTCTTGTCTCCATGGATCCATGCACAACCCCTTCTTGGCTCCATGGATCCATACACAACCCCTTCTTGGCTCCATGGATCCACGCACAACCCCTTTGTGGCTCCATGGGTCCATGCACAACCCCTTCTTGGCTCCATCCTCTTCACCCCTGAGGGCAGGAGGAATGCTCTCCAGAGCTTGTCTGCACCCTTCCCTTCTCCACCAGAGCCTCAAACCTGAAAATGGCATCTTTGTGCTTGATTGGCTTTGACCTTTCCAGCATTCCCCTTTCCCTCGCCAAGAAATATCCACCCCAGGAGCTCCCGGTGTAGCTCTGCGGAGGTGGCACTGAGCGCTTACATGCGCAGTCACAAGGACAGTCAGCGGGTGATGTTTCTGCCTGCCAGCCAGTGCAGCAGAGGAGGACTTGTCACCGCAGGGCACTGCCCAGCTTGGCAAGAGTCTCTCCCCCTGCCCAAAGTCTCTTAGCCGACAAATCAAAGCAGACGGCAGCAGAGGAAACCAAGCGTTTGCAGATTCCTGCCACAAGCTGCTGCTTTGCGGAGGAGGGACAGTCCCGGGATCCTCCTGCCTTGTCATTAAACACGTTTCATGACGGGGAAGTCATCACGGCAGCCAAGAGCATTGGGCCAATGCTGCATAAACACCACGGAGCAGATGGTCCTTGCCTCAAGGCATCGCTGCCCAACTAGCCAGCCTTTGGCAGCCATGCAACCATAGGGATGGCAGCCAATAGCCCCTCAGGGCAGTGCTGCCAACCCCTCTCTGACCCCACAGCTTCAGCTGGGTCTCCAGCAGGTCCTTCTCCAACCTTCCTTCCCCAGATTTCCTCAAGGCAATTGGGAAAGCAGATGTCACCAACTTCTGTGCTGCCCATGATATGGTGGTGACTGTGCTAGAGTTGACTTCAGCTCTGGGTCTAAACCATAAGAGCCTTTGCAGTGGTGTGACAGCCCTGCAGACCAAACCCCTTTCACCCTGAGGCCCCAGGGTGAATGTGTGCAGAGGGAACCATTAGAGTTACACTCCCCAAAGGCCTTCTCACTTTGAGAGCCAGGCTGAAGGCAAGGAGACACCACACTTGTCACTCCTGTTGTTCCCACTCAGTAAAAAGGCACATGTTGTCCCAAGTAGGACCTATATCTAGAGAAACCTCCTGTGTCCTACACAGCCTTCTCTAGGGAGCAAAAAATCTGCTCACCCTCTTGCTTACAAAAAGTCTAGTGGCCATAGTGCTGTCCAGCCAGACTCCTTCCCAACCTCGTTCAGGCTCTGTTTCATGCAGAGAGCAACATCAACTACCTGCTGAAGATGGCCTTGGAGAAGATTGCCTTCCTGCCCTTCGGCTACCTCATTGACCAGTGGCGCTGGAACGTGTTCAATGGCCGCACGCCCCCAAGCCGTTACAACTACGACTGGTGGTATCTGAGGTAGAAGACAGTCACCAGGGGTGGATGGGGGTGTGGGAGCCAGGGGTGTGCAAGGAAGGAAGGCAGGAAAGAAGGAAGGAAAAAAGGAAAAAGTAGCCATGGAGATGGTTGCAGAACAATGGATAGATGAGTGGATGGATGGATGGAAATACATGGAAGCACGCAGATTTCTTCAGCACTGTCCCTTCCCTTCCCATTCCCTGTCTTGATTCTTCTCACCCCTTATTTCCATGCTCATGCTCTTGTTCTCTGTTGTCTACAGAACCAAATACCAGGGTATCTGCGCTCCGGTTTCAAGGAACGAAAGCAACTTTGACCCTGGAGCAAAATACCACATCCCTGGGAATACTCCTTACATCAGGTAGAGGAAGTGCTGGCAAGGGGACGGAGGCTTGGGAAGCAGGGGGAGTGGGGGCTCAGCTCTGTGGGCAGGGATTGGCATGCATTGCTCCTGCTCAAGACACAGACACCATCCAATGCTTGGGACCACAAATGGTGGGGAGCTGACATGTGGCTGGCTGCCTTCCTCCCCTCCCTGGGACTTGTCTGCTTCCCTTTGTCCCCCGTGCTCACCTTCATGGGCTTCCCTGGCAGGTACTTTGTGAGCTTCATCCTCCAGTTCCAGTTTCACAAGGCGCTGTGCCAGGCAGCCAACCACAAAGGTCCCCTGCACACCTGTGACATCTACATGTCCAAAGAAGCTGGAGCCAAACTCAGGTGGGGACAGAGGAGGGTCAGGACAATCATCATGGGCAGATGTGTGCGTGGAAGCTGATGATGTGCAAAGGAAGGAAAGAAGAAGGGAAGGAAGGAAAAGTGGCTGTGGAGATGGCTGGTGAAATAGCTTTGCAGAGGGATGGATGGAGGGATGGATGGATGGATGGATGGATGGATGGATGGATGGATGGAAATACCTGGAAGCACTCAGGTGGGGTGAGTGGTCCTCACCAGAGTACTGCTATTGTGCCTGTCATGAGCTCCTGCCCAGTCAAGAGGTCAATAAAGCACATTTGGTTTCTATTGACTCCCTGTGTTTACAAATGCACGAGGATGTGATGGGGAGTCCTCAGTCCCCTTATGCAGGACAGATGGGGGCTTCAGAGGCGGTTCCCAGGTTTGTGTCCCACTCAGGAATAGCATCTTCAACCCTTGCGATGCTGAGATACCATCACTGCTTTTCTTCCATCCATCCCCTGGCCTCATTCTGGCTCTTGCTGTCCACTTCTCTGCAGGGAAGTGTTGAAAGCCGGGTCTTCCAAGTCATGGCAGGAAATCCTGTTAAACCTCACTGGCACGGATAAGATGGACGCTGGGCCCCTCCTGGAATACTTCAGCCCTGTCACTCAGTGGCTTCAGGAGCAGAACAACAAAACCAATGAGGTTCTGGGCTGGCCTGAGTTTGACTGGCATCCCCCTATCCCTGAAGGCTACCCTGAAGGCATTGGTAAGGCTGCAGCTCCATCCTGGCTCTGGGCACGGGCAAGAAGAGGTCTCCCGAGGGACATCACTAACCCTCAGGCAGGACAGGGCTGAGGGAGGTCTCTGCTGTGGGTGGGGGAGGTACCCATGCCAGAAAAGAGAAACAACCAGCTCCATGTGGAGTCCCACAGGGTGTTGCTTCCCAGCCAGCAGGTGCCATTAGCCAACCCCGTGAGGTACCATTGTCTGAAGCTGTGGCCTTGCCGCTGTAGTAATGCCATCAGTCATGGTGTGACGGGTCACCTGTTTTCAGCTGCATCCTTTCTGCCCAAGTGGGAGGGTCTAGGGCATGCAGCGTGTCCTGTTATCCCATCCTCTGTCCAATGGGACACCCCCAGAGGCACCCCTCTGCCCCCATTTCTTGGCTCAATCTGCTCCCAAGTTGTGGCATCCTTCAGTGGATCTGCAGTTCTGGGAAGAGCTCAACCATGGCTTTGCCATGGGGTAGTGCTCTTGCATAGAGAAGGACTCTCCTGACTTGCCTTCTCTTCCCCCATTTATCTCTGCTTCTAGACAAAATAGCAGATGAAGCACAAGCTAAAGAGTTCTTGGCCGAGTACAACAGCACGGCTGAGGCAGTGTGGAACGCCTACACTGAAGCATCCTGGGCCTACAACACCAACATCACCGAACACAACAAGGAGATCATGGTATGGGAATGACCCTGAGGCTATGCAGGGAGAGGCAACAGCCAAGGCAGGTAGCTGGTACCCAGAGCACATTTCAGATGAGCCCTGAAAGCCAGGGAAGCCTCTGCCCCTAGCCAAGGGGTAATGTTCTCACCCAGGAGGTGCTTTTTCCATGAAAACCCTCATCATGCCACAAGGTAGCCACAGGAGTAGCCATGGGAAGGTTGTCAGTCATGACATGCCAGACAGTGTTTCTGGTGATGGTGTGTTTCAGAGATCTCCCTCAAGTAACTCCTCTCCTGTCTCTTCCTGCCCTTGCAGCTGGAGAAGAACCTGGCCATGTCCAAGCACACCCTTGAGTATGGCATGAGGGCCAGGCAGTTCGACACCTCCGACTTCCAGGACCAAAGTGTCATGCGCATCCTCAAGAAGCTGAGTGTCATTGAGAGGGCAGCCCTGCCTGAGAATGAGCTGAAGGAGGTGAGCTGCAAGGGGACAGAGCAGGACAGGGTGTCCCTTGCCACTACCTTGTGTGGAGACACAGGCTTCTCCCAGCTTCTAGGAAATGCCACTGGGCAGTGACACCTTGCCCTTGAACGAGGTGATAGTTTGGTACCTTCTACACAGGCTGCAGTGGGGCCTGGCTGGTTCAGTGCCAATGGCACACGGCTTGCTGGACCTAGTCCCTCCCGTATTGACTCCATTTCACCTCCATTTGGGGTCACACTGGGCCTTGGAAGGGACTAGAGGAAAACACCTGGGGGCATCTCAATGGGCTGTGACATTCTCCAAGAGCAGAAGCAAGGACGACCAACTCAGGTGATCTGATTTTCTTTGCAGTACAACACCCTCCTCTCAGATATGGAGACCACGTACAGTGTAGCCAAGGTCTGCAGAGAGAACAAAGTCTGTCACCCCCTGGATCCTGGTAAGATCTGGCAGGGTGTCCAGTGAGTCATCTGCAACAGGCCCAGAAAGGAGGGATTTTTTAATAGTGACATGGATAAAGGTCATAAAGGGGCCTTCCCACCTTCTCTGTGAAGGCCCCTGAGCAGCACTTCGGGTCTAGCACCATTGCGTCAGTCCGTCCCATCCAATAGCATCGCTTTGGCTTCATTGCTCTCTCTTCAGACCTCACAGACATCATGGCTACCTCACGGGACTACGATGAGCTCCTCTTTGCCTGGAAGGGCTGGCGGGATGCTTCTGGGAAGAAGATCAAGAACAGCTACAAGCGATATGTGGAACTGAGCAACAAGGCAGCCGTGCTCAATGGTCAGTGTCCCGCTCCCTTAGAGACCCACCATGGTCTTAGCACCTTAGGAGCACAGAATTGGGCTGACTGTCCAACTCGGGACCAAAATCTTGAGGGTGTGGAGGTCCCACCAAGTACCATGAGATCCACTGTCTCATAGATATGGAGGGACTCAGGGTGTCCAAGCAGCAAGACAGACTCTTGCCCGAGAAGGAGTGTCTAACAGCTGTTGCTCTTTCCTTACCATAGGCTACACAGACAACGGGGCCTTCTGGAGATCCCTGTATGAGACACCCACCTTTGAGGAAGATCTGGAGAGGTTGTACCTGCAGCTGCAGCCCCTGTACCTCAACCTGCATGCCTACGTACGCCGAGCCCTATACAAAAATTATGGTCCAGAGCACATAAACCTGAAGGGTCCCATCCCTGCTCACCTGCTAGGTAAGGGCTTTGCTAGGCCCTCAAGCAGAACCGTGTCTCCCGCCAGGCCTAGTGTGCTCCAAGTCATGCCAAGAGCTGAGGCTGGTCTCTGTTGAGCTCTGGCCCCATGAGATGGGTCTGCAGAAGCCAGTCTGCCCCAGGGAAGGGCAACACACTCAGCATGATTTGACCTCTCGTGTATGGATGGGGTCTTGCCTGCATCACCCTTGTGCAGACAGGGCAGGGACCAGGCGGGTTCATAGCCTGTGCAGGAGTCGGGAGTAACTGGTTGCCTTTGCTCTTCTCTACCTGCCTCCCTTCTGCCATGCATTGTCCTCCTGTGCTTCCCAGGTAACATGTGGGCCCAGTCATGGTCCAACATTTTCGACCTGGTGACACCTTTCCCGGATGCCACCAAGGTGGATGCCACCCCAGCCATGAAACAACAGGTCAGTGCTTTTCCAGGCTGCTCTGGGGAAGCTCCTTGGGACCCAGCACCCTTTGGCCATTGCCACCACCCATGTTGCCAAATGCTCTGGTGTTACCAAAAACCTCCGTGGCTCATCTCTATTCTCTCCCCACCTGGATATGCCAAGGGCTGGATCCAGCTCTAGTTGCCCCCAAAAGACCTCCCCTGCCCAGAGGAACAAGGCTGTCCCTGTCCTCCCATCCTTACCAGCCCCTGGCATCCCTAGCATCCCCCATTGCCCTTCACCAGGTCCTCTGTCTGCTCTCTCCCCAGGGCTGGACACCCAAGAAGATGTTTGAAGAATCAGACCGTTTCTTTACCTCTCTGGGCCTCATCCCCATGCCGCAGGAGTTCTGGAACAAGTCCATGATCGAGAAGCCAGCAGATGGGCGGGAGGTGGTGTGTCATGCCTCGGCCTGGGACTTCTACAACCGCAAGGACTTCAGGTGCCCACAGGGAGCAAGTGGTGGCCTCAGCTGGTGTGGTGCTGGGGGGGATAGCAATGTCTTGCTAGAATATGAGCACGTGGCCTGATGCCACCATAGTGTCTGCTGTCGTATGGCTGTGGCAGCCCCACTCTGGCATTGCCACTGGTACTGAAGATGCAGGCATTGCTGGCAGGAGCCCCCATGGTGGATGGAGGGCGATCAATGCTTTCCCTGCCCTGCCATGGAGAATCAAAAAGCCGATAAACAAGGACAGGAAATGGGCAGGGGCAACAAGAGATGCAGGAGAAAAGAGAGAGACCAACACAATGGAGTAGGACCAGCCTGGCCTGACATCAGATGTGGGGTGGGGGCACATGGAAAGGGAGACCAAAGGGAAAAATAGCTCAAGAGGGTGTGATCGTTCCTGGAGATTTTTACCCCAGCACTGCCCTCCCTTCTTCCCCCATCCCACATGTCCTGGTCCAGGATCAAGCAGTGCACCGTGGTGAACATGGATGACCTAATCACAGTGCATCATGAGATGGGCCATGTCCAGTACTTCCTGCAGTACAAGGACCAGCCCATCTCATTCCGCGATGGGGCCAACCCTGGCTTCCACGAGGCTGTCGGGGATGTCATGGCCTTGTCTGTCTCCACCCCCAAACACCTGCACAGCATCAAGCTGCTGGACCAAGTCACGGACAACCAAGGTGAGCTGGCAGGGGAGCGCCACACAGAAAGGAGGGGTGGGGAGGACACTGCTGGGTACAGCTGGAAATGCAGAGGGTCACGATGGGCTGGGCAGGGTGCAAGGGGTCAGGGACATGCACAGAGGGGACAGGACCTAGTGGGGATACTCTGCTCTCGGGCAGAATGACCCACACAGGGTGGAGAGGTGGGTGCAGTACGGCAGTGCTCATACCTTCACACCCTGGGCAGAAAGTGACATTAATTACCTGATGAGCATCGCCCTGGACAAAATTGCCTTCCTGCCCTTCGGGTACCTCATGGACCAGTGGCGCTGGAAGGTGTTTGATGGACGGATCAAGGAGGACGAGTACAACCAGCAGTGGTGGAATCTCAGGTGTGCTTGAACTCAGATACCTCTTTGGTGCAAGGGCCTTGGCCATTGTCCTCCTAAGTGTTTTCTCCCATGGTCCAGTAGGCTGCAATGGGACATGATGGGATACATAACCCCTCACCCTGTCCTCACACCCTGCTGTGTCCCCTCCCACCTTACCCTACCTTCTCCTCCCCATGCTGGGCTAACTCTCCCTCTCTGGCCCAGGATGAAGTACCAGGGCTTGTGCCCACCAGTGCAGAGGTCTGAAGATGACTTCGACCCTGGGGCAAAGTTTCACATCCCAGCTAACGTCCCCTACATCAGGTGAGTAAACAGGGCTGGGGTGGGAGGGACACCACTTGGACACAGAAGCAGGGTCTCCAGTTCAGATGCCAGCAATGGCACCTTGTTTCATGGCTGGTGGGATACTTGGTGGTACCATCCTGAGGGTTCTGGAAAGCTCTGAGGACCCTGACAGACCTACAGAGGAGAAGGCTGGATTTGGGGGAATTTGTCCCTGTCTGAGGAGGATGGGCTTATCCACCCAGGCAGCCATAAAACACTTGTTAAAGGAGAAACGGCATCAGCAGATTGGACTGAGTTGATGCAGGTGGAGCCCCAAAGCCAGTGATGCTCCTCCAAACAGGGAGATGCAACTACACAATGACCGTGACCACATCCTCCCTCACACAGCCACTAGTAGGATCCATTCCCATGTCCTCACCCCTCTCCACCATCCCCTCCAGGTACTTCGTCAGTTTTGTGATCCAGTTCCAGTTCCACCAGGCACTCTGTGCGGCAGCCGGGCACACGGGTCCCCTGCACACGTGTGACATCTACCAGTCCAAGGAGGCTGGGAGGATCTTGGGGTAGGTCTGTGGGCTGGGCAGGGCCAGACCAAGACGTTTATGTTCCCAAATACCTTAAAGCCAGCCCAGCAAGACAGGAGGCAAAGCAGCCCTTGGTCATCCATCCCCTCCCTGCCCCAGCATGGGATGTTCTGGTTCCTGGCCCTGGGGTGTGGGCAGGGACACCTTGGGCTGGGTGCTGAGGTTGTGATTGCAAAAGCAGCCACTAGATGGTAGCTGGGACACTGGCAGGTGGAAGGCTCCCTCCCTCCTCCTCCTCCTCCTCCGCAGCCCCCTGTTGCTTAGGGAAAACAACCCCCTTGCTTCAAGAAAAGCACCTGCAAAATTAACCCTTTCACCCAGGAGCTGCTCTGCATCAGGCTGGATTCACTGGAGGGCTTTAATCCATGTAAACCCCACCCCACCCCACCCCCACTTTCACCCAAGCAAAACCTCCTTCCCCGTGCTCTGGGCTGGCAGCCTTGCAAGCACTGGGGGGACAGACCGCACTCAGGGTTGTTGACACCAAGAGCCTCAAGTCCTGGGGAAAAGGGAAGGGCTGGTGGCCAAGAGGGTGATGGGGACCCTGCTGGAGTTGATTTCTCCTGCCACAGGGAGGCCCTGAAGCTGGGTTTCAGCAAGCCATGGCCCGAAGCAATGGAGCTCATCACAGGGCAGCCCAACATGTCAGCTGATGCCCTGATGAGCTACTTTGAGCCGCTCATGACGTGGCTGGTGAAGGAGAACAAGAAGAACGAGGAGGTCCTGGGCTGGTCCGAATACAGCTGGACTCCTTACGCAGGTATGCAGGGCTCAGCCAAGCACAGCAGGTCCGTGATGGGGCAGAGGTCAGCTCTCAGGGCCAGGATGGGGCACTTAGGAGAGATGGAGCTGTCCTGGTGCCCCTTGACCACCCCAAAAACTGCAGGGTGTTTGGATGCTTCTCCTTGATTTCCCATGGAGCTGAGTCTAAAGGGGACATGGCATCCAAGAGACCAGCAAAGGGAGAGCTGGTGACCCAACACACCCCAGAGCCACCAGCACCAACCATGTCCCTTATTTCTCCATTTTCCAGCCTCTCCAGGCCAATCCAGCTCCAACCAAGCCAATTTCCTGGGCATGTCCCTAGCCAGCAATCAAGCCACAGCAGGTGGCTGGGTCCTGCTTGCCCTGGCACTCGTCTTCCTGATCACCACCATCTTCTTGGGCATCAAATTCTTCACAACCAGGAGAAAGGCCTTCAAATCCAGCTCAGAAATGGAACTGAAATAAGGCAGCCATCAGTGGGGGAGCATGGACAGGGTGCAAGCATGGGAATTTGGGCAGGCTGGTAGCAATGCCATGGGCACGTTTGCCAATGAAGCCATGGGTTTCCACAGCCCAGGACTCCTCTCTCCAGTCAGGTCAGACTTTTTTTCCACTATGCAAGAGCCAAAGCAGAAAAGAGCTATTTATTTGTCAACGTCTGCATCAGGGGAAGAGAAATTCAGGCACCGGCAGGCACGGAGCCGTCATGGGCTACCCCTGCGCCCAGGGAGCCGGTCCAGCCTGGGCACCCACCAGCCATCTCCAACCTGTGGGCAAAGCCATAGGGACTTCAAGTGACAGAGGGCAGCTGGGGGAGGGACAGAGCACATTCCCACCCTCGGTTTGCCCACTGCCGGGCTGTTTGCTTGCATGGATGAAAAATAAACCCACGTCTTGTCACCCCCAGAGCAGCAGCTCAGCTCCTTCTTGCGGGTGGGCTCAGATCTCAATGGGACAGGGGTCTCGAGCAGGAGAGCTGCCACCCCAAGCCAGTGCAACTACCAACAGCTGGGGACCAGCCTGGCTTTGGGGCAACACCTGCAGCACCCAACCTCCCCCATCGCCATCATGGAAGCTCAGCATCCCCATCCTCCCCTAAACCCTGGCTCCCATCACAGCTGACAGCTCGTGGGTTCACCATGGAGCACGTGCCTAAGGAAGGGGCTGAATCATGGCCAGAAATCCCCAAAGTCCACGCCTGAACTGTTCAAAGCCTTGGGGGGGTCACCAAGCCCAAGTTGGAACAGGGCTGGAGCTCACGGCTGCTGTGGTTCTAGCACGGGAATGACACGCGTTTACGTAAGAGCTGGAGGGGCTCCGAGGTCAACGATCGCCTCCCATCCTCCGGCGCCTGATTATCTTGGGATCAGCCATGCTTGAGGCTTTTTTTCCCCCCCCTGTCTTTCTTCTGCTTCTGTAAATAAAACTTCGTATTTGTTCTGCAGTGATTAGGTGCAAAACTAATCCCAGCCTGGGGATTATTGCAGCCTTAAAGAGCCGTGATCTGCTGCGGCCCAGAGCGGCAGGGGAAATGAAGGGATCTGGGATGATCCACCCAGCCCCCTCCCATCTGATGGCCTCTGCCCTCGGTCATGTCTTGCTTGGGGAAACTGAGGCCTGGGAGAGGTTCATTGCACATGGGAGAAGAGCAGAACGCAGGTGTCTGCCCGCTCACGCTCGGGTTTTTGTTTGCTTTCAATCCTCCTCCGAGCACAGCGCACCCACAGGGAGGTGAAGCCCCGACCACTCATCTTTCTGCCGCAACCCTCAGACCCGAGGAGCAGCTGCCCCGGCCACCCGCACTCACCCCATGTTCTTCCCATGGCTGTATCCTGATGTGTCTGCTTTATATCCCGGCACACCAGGCACCCTCCTCTCCCCCCTTCCCGGCAGCACGATGCTCATGGAGCAGAGACCTGGCACCATGAGAGCTGGGTTTGAAGCCAAGTGTATTTTCAGCCTGGGAAAGCAGGCTGGTGCAGGTGTGCTCCATGCCGCTCAGCTCCTCCCAGGTAATTTTGAGCTGCCTGGCTCCTTTCTCCCCCATTAGTGGAGGAAAAGAGGTTTCCAAGATCATTAAGATCCTACAAGTTTCATGAAAACTGCTTTCTGGAGGGCAGGAAGGAGCCACACTGAACACTCTCTCTCAGGAACTGCAACACACGCTCAGCCCTAAATAGACATCAGAGAATCCACACAAGACCTGCCTCTGTCCTGGAATGGACATTGCTACAAGGGTGGGTGATGGGTCCACTGAGCCATGGCCTCCTGCTTGGAGACAGATAGACAACCCAAGCCCACAGTCCACCCAGAAGGCAGGGCTGGACACCAGGCTACCTTCAACACAGGTTCAAGGTCCATGCAGCAGATGGGATGGGGCTGGACACCAGGCTACCTTCAACACAGGTCCATGCAGCAGATGGGATGGGGCTGAACACGATGCTACCTTCAACATAGGTCCAAGATTCCACCCAGGAGATGGGGCTGGGTACAAGATTGTGCCCAGTCCAGCTCAGGCGGAGACTGAAGGTCCCACCTTGACCTTAAATGGAGCTGCTGGGCCATGAGGGGGCAGGGGCAAGTGGAGCTTTTCAGGGCAATGAAGGCCTGCTGGTGCCACGAGGGCTCTGCCAAGCCGGCAGCAATGTTTTACAAGATACCTTTAAACCGAGGATGATTTCCCTTCCCCGTTGTGATAACATCTGGAGAGATTTTGCTGCCTTCTGGCTCCTGCATCATGCTTTCTGCTGAAATTAGGAGGCTTAGCGAAATTATTCCCTAAGGAGAAAAAAAAAAAAGGAAAGAAAAAAAAAAAAGGAAAAGGAAAAGAGCAGGGGAAAAAAAAAAAGGTAAACAGCAGAAAAAAAGAGGAGATTCCTCCTCAATTCACGTAACTCCTCAATGGGGAGCTCAGGAAGCAGCGGGTACCCCAGGCTTGTGGGGGGCTGCCCTGCATCACCCTACCTGTACACGAGGCTCCCGGAGAGGAGATTTGCTTTAAAATCACATGAATCCAAAGCAAGAAACACCCCGGGTTCCCTTTGTCGGCTTGAGGACCCTTTGGGTGCTGCAGAAAGCCGTTTTCCATTTGTTTTTTTATGTTCGTTATCCGTTGCGGGAAGGTGGCTGGGGGGGTTCCCACACCCCACGGCCCCTCGGCGCTGGCGGGGGCCCAGCCAAGCCAGGTCTATTCTTAGCCGGCGGGTGGCCGGGCAGGAGCAGGCAGGGTACACGGGGCCGCGTTCCTCACATTCCCCTTCCCCAGGGACAAGGAGCGCCTGGAAATACGCAGCCACAGCTTGGCAGCAGCTGGGGGCCACCAGCAGGGGCCACCCCGGGCAGGGAAGATGGGAGGAGGCAGCGTCGAGGTGGCCCCGGGGGACAGCAGAAATGTCCCAGGGATGTGGTGAGCCGTGGTAGGGACTGGGGACTCCCCATCCCTGCCAGCTCCCTGCCCGTGGCTTCAACCCTTGGCTGGCACCATCCTTCCCTCGAGGCTACCTGAGCCAGGCTGAGGGGGGGGGGGTAAAGGTGAATTTAAAGGTGAGGGATAAGTGGGGGACCCCAATTCCCACCTCCTAAGCAACCTCAGACTCTCCCCAGCCCCATGGCTTAGCTACAATTCCCTACCAAGGGGGCCAGGGGCCAGGTCCAGCCCAAACAAGACCCCCACCCTCCCCATGTCCTCTCCATCAAGCATCAGGCACCCGGCTGGTGCCACCTTCCCCTGTGGACGCATTGCACCGGGCACCCAGCTGGGTCCCACCCTCACCGGGGGATGCATCCAGGGGTGCGAGCTGGGCTGCCCCCCTTCCCAGCCCCGCAGAGCCCCCTCTCTGCATGGGCAGCATCCCCCCACCCCGCTTCTTCGGGGTGCCTCGGCAGCGGGACCCCAAAGCAGGCTCTGCCTTTGTCCCCATGCTGGTGGGGACCGTCCCCATCCCTCGGGGCTGCCCCTCGAGCTGACACCATCCCCGCCGAGGCCTCGCAGGCATGTCCTGGTCGGAGCAACACAGGACTAATTTCTTTCCTAATGCTTGGGAAAACTGTACTTTTTGAAGACTCCAATGTCTGAATTGGTGAAAACATTTCCTTTAGAGCCAGCTGTGGTGTGTGGGTTTCAAGGTCTCGGTGTTTTGGAGCTGGCCAGGTGCGGGGATGAGGAGGAGCGAGACCCGGGCACTTGACCCAAGTTGGCCAACAGGGTTATTTCAGACCATGAACGGCACATTCAATAGAAATTAGGAAGTTTGCTGAGGACGGGGGGCTCTCTCTTGATGGCGGAGATCCTGAGAAGTTCTTGCCCCGGTGCCAGAGCCCTGAGCCCTTCCCTTCCTGCCGAAGCCACAGCACTCGCAGTGTCCCACATTGGCTGTCCCCTGCTGGGAGTGCACGGCTTCCTACGGATAGAATGGGCTGAGTATAATCCTTGTGTATTTTATACCTGTACCGGGATCACTATCGGTTTTTTAGTGTTATGAATGTTAATTATCTAGTCTTATTCTATTAAATCTGTTTATATTTCAACTCCTGTGTTTCCTCGTTTTTTTCCCAATTCCCCCTTCCTGGGGAGGGGTCATCGGGTGACAGAATAATTGTCTAAGCGACAATAAATTGTTACGGGTTTCTCAAACCATAACAAGGCGGTAGGGACAGAATCATCGCAGACTGAAAGTGCTGCAGCCCCGAAACGACGGCAGGAGCGTGCGGCCAAGCCCTTGGCACTCGGCTCCTCTCCCCCCATGCCCAGGAGGGTTTCCAGCCAAACAGACCCGCTGCAGCCGCTGCCAGCACCCCCTCCTGCGGCCGCATCCTGCCCTCCCTCGGCCTTCCCTGCAGCGTCACCATGAGTTATTGCAGCCGCCCGCTCGCCCCATCCATCCTCCCAGCCCCAAGGACTGCAGGTGAGTCACGAGCCTGTCCCGTGCCTCAGTTTCCCCCGCTACGCGGCGAGGACGGGCAGGATGCCGGTGTGGCTGTCATGAGCCGAGTGTGTCACATCTCGGAGACGAGTCCCGATGGCTTTTTCTGCCACTTCCAAGTGGGAAGGGGCTTTCGTCGGGAAACAACATCCATGATTTGGTTTAATGTCACCGAGTCCTTCCCAGGTTTGCAGCCTCCCATCGGGCCTCCCCTGGGATGGTGTGGCAGAAAGCCCAGGCTGATGAGGGTTAATTTTGGCTGCACATTTAACTATTGTTTGGGGTGTTTTGTGGTTGTTTTTTTTTTTTTTTTATACTTAGCAAACAAACAGTGCATCCCTGAAAGCCTGGAAAAACACACCAGGATTTGGAGCCGTGGGGTGGAGGAGGGAGCCAGGATGAGGAGCATCCTTCCCCCTGCAAAATCCACTTACAGCCCCAATTCCGCCCTCCCCTGTCACATCCCTTGGAGCATCTTCCAAAAGTGAAGGGCAAAGCAGGGACATGAACCGTGCCAGGCAGCCGGGACACCCGAACCTGTCTGGGGACAGCCCTGGTGGCTGCAAGCAGCTTTGGGGACCGCGAGAGCCCCGTCACTCCCTTGCCGGCTGTGTTTGCAGTGCGGCTCTAATTACAGAAATGTGGAGAAACGCCGTCTCTCGGTTGGCAAACATTTCTCCCGGCAAACGTCAAGCCAGCAGCTGCCGTGTTGGAATTCGAGTGGGAACCTCTCCCCTCCGTCCCACACCTCCCACCCTAAATCCGCACCCCATTTCACAGCTGTACCCCCTCACCCAATGCACCCGCGCCTGCCTGGGGCAGCCCCTCGCCGGGTGGGTGATAAATCCCTGCACAGACTATAATTCCCTGCACAGATTATAATTCCCTGCACTCCCAGGTGGCTCCTTATGCACTTGTGCTGCAGGAGCGGGGAGGATGCCCTTGGGAAGCACCCAGGTCTCCTTTATCCTGGAAATCGGGTGGTTTCCCACTGATTTGCCGGGGTGCGGGAAGGAAGGAAAGATGGGGAAAGAAGCAAAACCTCAAAACCTTGTGAGGAGGAGAGGAAAGAGCTGAGCAGAGGAGGAGGAGGAGGAGAAGGA
>VYXH01009467.1:0-117834 GCA_013397275.1 Burhinus bistriatus
TCAGCTGCTCCTCATCAGACTTGGGCTCTTGGCCCGTCACCAGCTTCGTTGCCCTTNCTGGGGAACACCACTTGTGACTAGCTGCCAACTGGATTTAACTCCATTCACCACCGTTTAGGTTTGGCTGTCGAGATGCCAGAATACTACTTTACAGATTTGTCCTGTGCCTGCATGTATTTGGATAGAGACCACAACAGTGGTGATACAAAGTCAGATCTAGCTAGGTGAGTCCTGTCCCAGCAGTGGTTTTAAGTGAAAGCCTAGGGAAACCTAGGAGCACAGAAAGCGTATGATACTCTTCCCTAGTCCCCTGGCTTCTCCCTCCTTTCAGCACTTTTTGTCTCAGATGCTACATGAGCTACATACAGTATCTGGGTTTTCTTTTCTGTGGGAATATGTATGGTTTGGAATAAAGCAACGGACATTTCTGGCATCCAGTGTACTCCTTGTTAAGGTGTTCCTCATGCCTGCTGTCTTTTTCAGTTTTGAACTTGGTTCTTAGTAATTTCAGTTGATTCCTCCTAGTACTGGTATCAAAAGACGTGATGGGCAGTGAAACCTACTTTCCTACCCATCTCTATGCTATACCCCAAAGGCAACATTTTTCTTGCTAAGAGTACTAGCCTACACACTCATGCTTTGTAGAGGAATTTTCCTTACCTTGTTTACCTTTTCTCAACTTCTTTCTGTTCTTCTGTTTTCTTGTCAAGATGAGAGGACCAGAACTGCATACGGTATTAAAGAAATTACAGATTTACAGTGGCACAGTGGTGTTCTCTGCTTTGATCTCAACTCCTTTTCTAGTTAATGCTGAAGCCTTTTGTTTGTTTGTTTGTTTTTTACAATGCACAATTAGGATTCCCCCCTCCATGCTCATCTTGTTGCATTTATCTACATTGAACATCATTTGCTATCTTGTTGTTCAGTTGGTCTCCGAAGAACTTTCTGCAATTTTTTCAGTCTTTATTTTTGCCACTTTTAACAATTTAGTATCATCAGCAAACTCCACTGGTGACCTCATTACTATCTTGGTGAGAAATGACTGTTTCCTCTTACCTGGTCTTTCACATGTTTATCAATGCAAAGATGTTTCTTATGTCATTGCTGCTTAGTTTCCCCAAAAGCCTTTGGTGCAGGAGTTTATTAGAATTTCCAGAGGGATTTCGAAAGACGTCATCACACATAAGCATATTGACTGCTTCAGAGAACTTCACTTCGATTTATTCAGATGGCCCTGAGTAGGTCCTCTTTATGCAGATGCATGCTAACTCTGCATAGAGTTTCTACCAGTTTGTGTAGTACTGGCCTGTAGGCCTGCAGACTCCCAGGTCCTTCACTAGGCTGTGTGTGTGAGTGAAATTGGCATAGTGTTTACCACTCTTAGAATTCCAGCATGATTGTAGGGATTACTTATACTTCTTTTTTTCCTCTATCAGTTTGTTCAGTACCTCTTCTGCAGTCCTTCCTCTTTCAGATAGATTCTCTGAATAATCTAGAGAGAAGGGTTGTGGCACAAGACTGTTCTACCTTCTTCCTTGCTGATGACTGCTGCAAAGAGTGCATATAGCTTGTCTGAATAGCCTTGTCCTTTTTTTTTTTCTTTTTTCCTTTGGGTTTTTTTTTTTTTGGTCTTGATCATATTTTGGATTGTGTATCCTAATCCTGGTTTGTCACTTCCTCAGTACACACGGGGGAGGTCTTACCTTATTAAGTTTCACCTTAATACCACATTTTCTGCCATTGTTGCCTGTCTGACCTCCTTCAACATCCTATAGTCAGAATTCTCATGTCATATACAAGAGTTTGGTAATACTGATGCAATACTGCATTGTTCCCATTTTGCGTCTACTGAATCAATACTTTAGGCTTCTTATTTTGGCCAGTGAACTGCCTGATAGGAAGATGGCTGCTAAAGAGGTGCTTGCTAAGAAGAGAAGGTTTGTCATGTGATGTCTCTAAACTTTCCTTGGAATGACTGAGAAAACAAGAATGTGAAAATTCTTGTCTTGCATTAGTGAAATGCAAGAAGTCAATAACAAACTGTAACATTGGAAAATAGATTTTTGTTTCATTATTTGGAAATTCATCACTAGTTCTACACTTCATGTGAATTAAGTGAAATAATTACTTGAGTAATGTCACGTGCATTTTTTTCTGTGCAGACACCCCCACATCAGTAGGGGTCTCAGAATCAAGTGTTAGAATACCTTCAAGGGGGTTCTGTTGTTTTGTGATTTTGATTTTTGTAACTGTTATTCTCCCTTTTAAGCAGTACCTGCTTATCCTGTTTTTTGCTCCAACAGCATTGACATTTTAATTTCCTATCAATTTTTCAGCTGCGAAGTGATTCGAGACTGGAAGACCGGTGAATCTCTCTGTTATGCTTTCATTGAGTTTGAAAAGGTATGGTTTTTAGGTATACTGTGTGTAGATTCTGCTTGTAAAAGTTAATTTTGGGTATACTTCCATTAAGGAAAAAACAATGAAATCTTCAAGTGTGGGATAGCTAGTATTTTTCTCTTACTTAGTTATGGAAGTTGTAGGTCCTAAATGAGGCAAATGTTTAAGTCTTTCTCTATTCAATCAAGCAATACAAATATGTTCTTCTTAGGTTGTCTTGAAACCAGTGGGAGGGAAGCAGGTCCCTTTTTTTCCCCCCTGAGCACATTAGGTCTTTGAAGAGTTAAAGCAGAAAAAGGAGGCATGCTGCATAAAGAGAGGAGGGTGTATGAAAGAAGGTAGATTGGTGTGTACAGTAGTGTCCTATGTTGTAAATGATGCTTGCTTTATCAGCATGCTGCTCTTACTGTGAGATTGATAGTAGAAGTTCTCTTGATGGTGCATAGCTTCGTTTATATCTGCTAATCTGTAATCTGTGAGGAAAACTGGAAACACTGGAGAAGCGTTCTCACTTTTCTTAAGCCTATTTATGTACTTAAAATGGAGCTTTTATTAGTTACTGTCCTTTTTTTTCCTTGTTGTTCTGAATGTACTACATGTGCCAAACGTGTAGCTGGATTGGCGAATTTTTGGAATAGTGAAATGAACTGAAGAAATGGAATTTGAAATGCTTACATTTGGACAAAGCATAACTATTTCTTTTGAAATGGCACAATGCATGAATTGCTGTGCTTTAGGCAATGTTAGAAAAAAAAATATGTCATTAAGCAGTTGAATTTGTGTTTGAGCTTTTCAGTGAATATTGCTATGAAGTAATCATGACTTAACGTTTTCTGGAAACAATATCAGGAGGAAGACTGTGAGAAAGCCTACTTCAAAATGGACAATGTGCTGATAGATGACAGACGGATACATGTGGATTTTAGCCAGTCTGTTGCAAAGATTAAGTGGAAGGGAAAAGGTAGGTACACTTGTGATTCTTTAACCCTCATAAATTAATAAGCCATGACTTCTAAACTGTAAGTCTTATGTAAAGAGAAGCGATTGTTACGAGCTTAAATCATTTCATCTTCAGGGATATGAATTTTGCTGGTACTGTAATAAATAGAGCAACACAGTTGCTAGCTCTTTTCACTTATTCTATAAGAAAGAGTAGAAGGGTTTACTACTGTTATATTAACATTACATTGCCATGGATTACTTTTTTATCAGATATATTTTTGCTGCTAAATCTTATTCCTCTCAAGCTTTAAGTGATGGTTTTTTCTTTATTACTTATTAGCAAAATAATGTGGCAGTGTATTGTTACTTTCTAGTTTCCTTTCTTTATTCACTGTATGACAGTTGGGTGTATACAAGAAATAGTTGCTATTCAGGCCAGGGATTTCCCCTCTTCACCTCCTGTAGGTCAAGCATATTGCATAGCAGGCTGTACATTATAAAACCCAATTTCAGATAAAACCCGATTTCAGATGTTTGAGGATGTTTTGGGAGGAAAAAGGTGGTAGGAGAGGTGGATACAGTGGTTATTTGGTTGTTGGGGATGTGAGGAAAACCCTGGACTTGGAGACGTGGCTGTGCATTGCAGTGGTGATGTTCTTGTGTGTCTTTGCCTAAAAATACAGTCATCCCTCAACTGTTCACATATGGTTTCTCCAGGTTGGAGAGTAGTCATGGACACTGGGGTACTAGACCTTGTCCTGCACAGAGCTGAGATGACTTTTTAACCTATACCATGCTCTGCAGTGCATCCTGTACTGACTACATGGAAAACTTTTCTTTATCTGGGTAACTTAGGTCTAAATTGTCCTAAATACTGGAAAGCTAACTATATTGTCATCTTGTTGTGCTTATATGGTACCCAAAGAATGATCTAGGGGAAGTAGTGTCATTCCACCTTCAGTAGACATTTCTTGGAGCTTGACCCCTACAAATAGATGGGCCCTGACAATACTCACCTGAGGTTGTTAAGAGAGCTGGCTGATATTGTTGCAAGGCTGCTCTCTGTAATCTTTGAGAAGTCATGGAGATCAGGGGACGTCCCAGAAGATTGGAAGAAGGCTAATGTCACCCCAATCTACAAGAAGGGCTTAAAGGAGGATCCAGGAAATTATAGGTCCATCGATCTGTCTTCAGTCCCCGGGGAAGTTATGGAACGCATCCTCCTGGGGGCTATCACAAGCCAAATGAAGCGTGTGATTGGGAAAAGCCAACATGGATTCACCAAGGGCACATCGTGCTTGACAAACCTGATCGCTTCTATGACAAAGCAACCTGCTCAGTTGATGAGGGGCGAGCAGTGGATGTTGTCTACCTGGATTTCTGCAAGACTTTCCACACAGCCTCCTCCTAGAGAAACTCGTGTGTTATGGTCTAGACAAGTGGTCTGTGCCATGGGTGGGGAACTGGCTGACAGGCTGCACCCAGGGGTGGTGGTAAATAGCTCCTTTTCAAACTGGCAACCTGTCACCAGTGGGGTGCCCCAGGGATTGATACTGAGCCCAACGCTGCTAATATCAAGTGTACTCTGACAAAGTTTGCTGATAACACCCAAAGTGGGGAAATGGACACTTTGGAAGGGAGAGCCGCCCTGCAGGAAGAGCTGGATAGGCTGGAAGAGTGGGCTAACAAGCACCTTGTGAAGTTCAACAAGGACAAGTATAAGGTCTTGCATCTGGGAAAACATAATCCAGGAGTGCAGCACAAGCTGTGATCTACTTGGCTGGGGAGCAGCTCTGTGGAAAGGGACCTGGGTGTCCTGATGGACAAGCAGCTCAATATGAGTGAGCAGTGTGCTGCAGCAGCAAAGAAAGCCAACAGGATGCTGGATTGTATCTACAAGGGCATCACCAGCAGAGATAAAGAATTCATTATCCCACTCAGTGCTTGTCAGGTCACACCTGGAATAGTGTGTTCAGTTTTGGTCCTCGCTGTACAAAAAAGATGTGGACAGGCTGGAGAGGGTCCAGAGAAGGGCCACCAAGATGATCAAAGGACTGGGAAGCCTGCCATATGAGGCAAGGCTGAGAGAATTGGGTTTGTTAAGCCTTGAGAAAAGAAGGCTTAGGGGAGACCTTATCACCTTGCTCCAGTGTTTAAAGGGTAGCTACAAAGAAGATGGAGACTCCCTTTTTACAAGGAGTCACATGGAAAAGACGAGGGCTAATGGGTACAAGTTACTCCAGGGGAGATTCCAACTGGACACAAGAGGAAATTTTTTCACAGTAAGAACAATCAGCCATTGGAATAGTCTCCCCAGGGAAGTTGTGGATTACCCAGCGCTGGACAATTTTAAGATTCAGCTGGACAGGATGCTGGGCCATCTCGTCTAGACTGTGCTTTTGCCAAGAAACATTGGACCAGATAATTCTTGAGGTCCCTTCCAACCGGGTGTTCTATGATTCTGACCTAGCCTGTTAATATTGCAGTTTTAAGTATGACCGTGAGATGGCAGCACGTTGCTGTAGAATAGTTTATTAATCTGTGAGCAGGTACTTTCAAGTGAATGGATGGAAAATGAAATCTGTCATGCCTCTCTTTAAATCAAGATATGACAAAGGTGTTTTTGTAGTTTTTCATTGGAGTTCTTAAGCTGTAGCAGTCTTGGAGGTTTCCCTTTCTGCAGCCCAGAGCAAAAAGTCATTTAGTAATGAGAATATTCTGTGGGCTTTCATGGTAACAGAATTTTAAGTAGTGTGACATAGGGCCAGTAATCAAAGTGGGACTGAACTAGTTGCTAAATCCAGCTTTGTGATCCTGTTCATGTGTTGTCTCCACTGGACATGAGTGAGGAGAAAGCCGTATGTTGTTTAATGGGATCTGCAAGCAAGAAAAGGACAGAAAATCATAACTTATCCTACTGTCTTCTACTCTGTTACCCAGATGTCAATGTTGTTGGTGGAACTGTATCCTGCTATGAATCTCTATGGTTAGGAACAGCCCTTACATCTGTAAGCAGAACTTAGTGATAGGTGTGGGTCTTCGTTGTTTTTTTCAGTTGGAGTAAATTGAATATATTTTTCTGTTGACAGGTGGACGGTACACCAAGGATGATTTCAAAGAATACGAAAAGGAACGTGACAAACCTTCAAAACTTGCTCTGAAAGAGAAGGTAAAACCAAAGCAGGAGTATCCTTTTCTGGTCAAAGGTATTTTTTGAACTAAATACAGTTCATGAAAACAGTCTGGAAAAAACTTCTTAAAGCTTGTCAAATGGATGTTTTGCTGATGCTTCATATAACTAATTGGTGTTTGAGATGGAGTTAAGCATTTTGATTACTTTGATGAATTTAGTCAAATTGGAACGTGCTGTTTCACTTCCATGTTGTGTGCAGGTAAATAATGTTCCCAGTCTAGAGGCCTGGAACAATGTATGGCATAACAGAGTTTTAAGTAGTTTCACAGGGGACCCGCTGGATCCAAAACAAGACCATGGTAGTAACTAATCATGTTCTGCGATTATATTTTGCTCGTGGTGAGCATGAGAGAAAAGACGACTGTAGCTTGTTCAGATATCCACAGCTAGAAAAGAAGGGAGAATTGGGACCTGGCTGTACTGTTTGACAGGACAGGATTCAGTCATTTCAGCACAGCTGATTCCCCCNTGACTGAAATGCATGGTAAGTCTTGATAGACCCTGGTCTGATAAACAGGGATTTGTTTGCTTCATGAGCTTTTATGTTCTGCTATTTATTAATACTTAGTAACAGATCTGTCCTTAACCAACATCATCAGTGCCAAGTATGACCTGGTACTGGATGAGGATATAGAAGAGTCTCAAACAAGTCAGTCGCACTTGGCTAAAAAACAAAAGAAGAAAAAACACCACCACTCTGAAGATGAAGAGGATGACAAGAGGACCAAAAAATCTAAGGTACTTGCCTCTTCATGCATTAACCTTATATATGTTTATTGTTTTTCTAATAGGAGAAGCCAGAAAAAGTGTCTGACATTGAACTGAGGACATGGCGTGCAAAGTCCCATAAAATACAGCAGTTGTAAACGTGCAGAAGGCTGATATTAGTATCTGATTATAAAAGAAGCTTTCTGAATCTTCTTGGACTTTTGAAGCTTGGCATGCCTGAATGGCTTTTTGCCAAAACATCCTGAAGAGGCAATGTAGCCTCTCATAAAGTAGATCTTCAGCATTTTGAACCTGTTGTTCACATATGCCTAGTCATAAATTAGTAGTTAATCATATTTTATGAATGCAAACTATTTCTCATTTTCTTGCCAGACCAGCGTGTGTTGTTTTTTTTCCCATATGGAATCAGAAATGCAATCTCTTTGCATTATCTTTTTTTATTTTTCCTTAACTGTTTTGGAAGCGTTTGTGTAAAATCTGTATGCAGGTTTGCTTGCATCTGTATTGTGCAAGCATACAGTGCTGTAAGACTTGGGCTGTGGAGGAGATCATCAGAAGACAGTAGTTCTGTCTTTCGTTGGTTCCACTGCAGCCTGTCAGGTCAGTACTTGGGATAGTCAAGATGTTGATGTTTCATGGATGTGATAAGGTTCTAGCCACAGTAAATAAAGGCATTGTGCTGGCATGAGTTTTGAGTACTGCTTTAGGTTCTGCGTACAGAGAACATACATGATTCTGCTGTTCTATGGCATCACTACTTGCTGTGATGCTAAAAGTAACTTTTCTCATGATCGTTAGCAATTAAATTTTTTCACTGCCACCAGTGAGCCCTATTGCTTATTTGTGGTACAAGTCTTTTTGTCACTGTTTGTATACTAATTCAGTTGGGATCCTTTGGGTGGAGGGGAGGGACCTGTTCAGATAATTAAAATCTTAATCAGAGCATGTACATACAAGAGTAATGTTGGTTTAGACTTCCTCCTGTCTTTTTGGCTGATTGACGTTGTCGTTTTGACATTCTTGAAACAGACATTTCTGGAAGTAATCTTTGTTCTTGATGGTTCAGAAATTACACGTGTGGAACTGGCTGGTCATGCGTTATCAGCCAAGCACATTTTAAAATCATTCAGATGTCTCCACCCCTGCAGGTGGTACAGCAAGTACTGGCAGGAATAGGCTCTTAACCTCCATATGTTGTAATTGTTACAAGGGGATTGCGAGACCCATTAGCAGTAGTTTACACAGCACAAAAATGTGAGGACAGAGGGATTCCTAGTGCTATTTCCAGGTTCTGGAAAAGACTATTTTCTAGTGCTTTGTGGTGTAGTCCCCTGCTCTTATTGTGGTTTGTTCATGTAGTCTACTGCTGCTATATTCTGGTGTCTTCTTTCCCACTGCTTTCCTCTCTGTCGCTCACATTTACCCGTTTTGGTGTAAATAGCTTAGCCTTCTTATACCCAAAATCACAGGTGGAGGCTTACCTCTATTGTCTGATGGCAAACAACGTAGTTCCCTCTTGGAGCTGTGAAAATGAATTTCTGGGAAGAATTTTTCTCTGTTTCTGCACTTGAATATTCTTGTTAGTGTGTACTGTATAGTATGCACGTATTGAGCAGTATGTTCTCAGTCTGATTTAGAGATTCAAGAAGTATCTTGGGCATGGCCCTTTCCAGATGAAATCTGCAGGCAGTTTAGCTGAGAAGTCCTGTTTAGCATATACAAAATGTAATTTAAAAAAAAAAAAAAAAATTTTTTTTTTTTAGATGTATCATTTGGGCATAATCTGGGGAGCTTATATAAGAACAGGGAAAGGACGCACGTTCTTGACACAGAGTATGTTCCATGTGAATACCGAGGCCAGCACAAAGCATAACAGTATGGAAACTTTTGTGATGAATGGTAGCATTTTTAGTATAGCCAAACAAAGGATTTTTCCCTTAACGCTATTTTGGAAATATTAGAATATATTTGAGGTAAGAACTTTAAAACAAAACAATAGTAGACCTTCCACAACTAGTTGGCCAATGACCACAATAGCCATGCTTCATACACAAACTTCCACCCTGAGCCCCTGAGCCCCTAGTGTGGCAGAGATTTTAACAGAGAACAGGGTCTTATAATGGGAAGTTCTGGTGACTGAAACTGCAGTTGGTGCTGCCAGCTCCAGCTATGACTGAAGGGGTTTTATTTTCTGAATAGTTTCCATGATGTTGAGTCGTTTTTCTGTTCTCTTGCTGTTTTTTTTTCTTTAGTGTATTTTGACTCATCCTTTTCTTAGTCTGACACCCGTTTCCTGAATCTTCAGCCTCTGTGTTGATTTTGTAAGAATATATTTTTGAATCTTGTGCTGATTCACTTGATTCCAGAGGGTAGAAAAGGTAGGGTGTTGTGGCTTGCTTTTAGTAGGTAACAGGATGTGGGTCTGGAGCAGGAGGCTGCACTACCATGTGGGTGTTTGAATAGGATTTGGTAGAGTTTTTTTGAATACAGGTCATGCTTCTGCTTGAGATCTATATTATGACTTTGTTCTCTCCAGTTTTCTCTGTGTTTTTTGGTTCCTTGGATTTTTTTTTTTGAAGATAACAATCTGTGGAGGAGTATAGCCTATCCAATGGATTTTTGTGAGACATAGGGGCTTCCTGACTTTCAGGTTTCTGTAGCGCATGATTTTGGCAGAGATACTGATTTTTCTGGTTTTTATTTCCTGTTCTTACTGCTTATTGGACACTGTTCTCTTTATATTCAGGGTTGAGTTTGATCAAAATCTCCCTCCTGAAAAGACAGTCTCTATTTGTGTGTTTCCTCCCCTCACGTGTGTTCACCAACACAGTGCTGGATTAAGAATTCGAGTGATCGTCACTTATTGATTGACGAGGGGCTGTGATCCTGGGTTGAGAAATCTGGACTTCAGCAGTAAGAGAGAGACTGTCTTTAAGTAGGACTCTCTTTCTTCCTCTTTCAGTGGGAAAATGGCATGTTTCTGAGTTGGATAAGGCATAAAACATTTGATTTCAAAATACCGTTATTTTCAGCAACTTGGTGTATTTAAAAAAATTGAACTTTTTCTGTGCCAAAGGCTTTAAAAAGTTAAAATCTTATTTAAGGGGAAATGTAACTGATTTGGGGGGGAACTACGATGCAATTAATTCTATTAATTCAAATTACTACATTTTTTTCTTTACACTGTGATAATATTAGCTACTGTGACAACCTTTTTGCGGCACTTTTAGACTTGCTCTGTACACCTATACCTTAAATGCTTCTGTGAAGGTTATTGTGCTTAGCTGGCTCCATTCTCATAGGACTTTTTATAATCCTTTCAGCAAATTGCCCTTTTCTGTGTCATTCAATGTGGGCTATTTGTCTTTACTTTCAAGTCTTTACTAACCTGTTCCCTACCCTGATTTGGCCAGTAGCCTGTCTCCAGCATTGGCTAGATTTTTCAACTGAATGCTGTTCGTTCTTTCTGTTTCTCCTCTATGCTGGGAGGAAACTTCAGCAACAAAACAGCTAGAAGGCAGCAGTACACCAAGCCCAACATTTGTTTTTCTGGCCGATATTTTTGTCTTGTTCCTCTCTACTCCACTACCAGTGTGTCCATCTTCTGATGTTTACTGAGGCCCTGCCACAGAGGGGCTTGGAACCTGTCTTCTTGCTCAAACATATGGAGACTGAGGCTTTTGGGTACAAGAGTAATAGGGCTGTGCGTCATTCCAAAGATAAATGGACAAAGCTCTTATAAATAGCTGGAAGCACCTCTCCTTTTTGGTGGATTCAGATTTTAAAATCTATACTAAAATAAAGTTTGACAGTAAAGATGTGGAATAAGCATTTGGCCACCAGTGAGATTACTGTGCACAGCAGTAGCAGAAATTTTGGGTTATGTAGATAAAGATCAAATCTGATTACTGATGTGTGTGTTGATCTGGGGGGTTTATGTTGCTTATTCTAACTCTAATATTTCAGCATTATCTACATAATTCTAAAGGTGGTGTTTACTCTGGGAACCATCCTAATCCCTGCCCTTCTACATAAAAGCTCTGCTTGGAGTAGTTTTTTCACTATTCTTTTAAATAAAGTTTGCTTGTTTGTACATGCAGTATAGGTGAATACACTGTGAATGCTACTGTCAGGAGTACATATTTAGAAAAATGAAAATCATATCTGAAATGAATAATTTAATGCAGACATTTTTCATACTTCATAATGATCTGTGTTTAATAGTGTTATTAAAATCCCATAAAATGGTATCTGTCTACTGGAGCGTATAGTGCTAGTAATCATTCAGGTCATCATACCTTCAAAACAAAAATGCCTTCCACTTGCTTAATAGCAAGTTGTATATGTATCTTTCTGCAGTATTCTGAAGCTCCCTCTTGTATTTTGTTTGTCTGTGTATCTTAGTTTGAATGATAAGAACAAAAAATGTGAAAACTCAGTGTTGTCTGTTAAGAAGATCTTTTGACTTCCTTGAAATGAAATGGCAACTTTCTAAGGGATCTTCGTCTTTTTACTTTTAAAACTGCTATGATGCTGTGGCCTGTATGGGTGTTGGTGTCTCCGCATAGTCGTTCTAGCATGTGCTGTGCCATAATCTTGTTAGTGTGACGTTTCACCATCTTGAGAATTAGCCATCTTTCCGTCATTTACTAATACTCTGTCTCAGTAGCTTCATACTATCTGTCTAGTGAAACAAGTAAAGCGGGTGTTCTACTGACAGCAATTCCTCTGTTGTTACGTAAACCTCATTTCTCTCCAGAGCAAATCCGTTCTGTGTGCCGAGCCGCTCAGTCAGCATTCTCGGTGACGATATGCAGAAAGCCAGGGAAATTAAAAATCTCATTTTTGGCTACCTGAATTTGCAGCATTTTTCTTAAAGTGTTTTTTGTGTGTGTGCTCAGACACCATTACCACTTGTAGTACATACTGTTGGTCTCTCCTTTTTAGGCCATTTTAAATTAAACAGACTTGTATCCCTTAAGAGTTTACTGTGTCTGTGTATGAGTGTGTCTTCATGTATTTTCTATATGGGTCATACCCATCAGCCTGCAAAATACAACTGATTTTTCGTTACCTTGTTATTGTTTGACTATACATTTAAAAGGATCGGATTCTCCATGCTGCCTTTAATTGTGGACTGCTAGCTTCAAGAAAGTCAAGTAGTTTGCGTTGAGTGTGTGTGTAGTTTTGGTCTTTGTGACGGCATCATTCGTTTTTTTCCAAAGCCTAGAATTTAGGCCATTAAGGATTATTACAGGCAGGTCTTAAAAAGTGTTCTGCATCTTCATAGCACTGGAATGCCTGTGAGGCTTGAACCAAAACCTATGATCGTAATACTTCCATTGCTTAGATAAGAAGTCAAAATCAAATCTAGCTTAGAAGCTTGTGTGATGCTTGTTAAGAGTTTGATAATATCCATCTGAGTTGAATCCCTGATATAACCAGTTTTTGCTAAAGCTCCTTAGGAAATACAAGCAGCAGCATGCCTGGCAGCCACGTTTTTTTCCATAAATGCTGATAAAACCTGTAGACTTACCCTCTTTATATAGTTACAGTGGGGGTTTTTTATGTGTTATCTTTTTCAAATCATCACGGATGTGAATCTATTTCAGGTGGTACCAGCCTTAGCTAAGGAACCAACCATGCTTGACTCTTTTCTAGTTCTCTCTGTGCCTTTGTACATTTTCCCCTTTTGTCTGTAATTGCATATCTGTCCAATTTCTTTAACAGGATTCTGATCGAAAACATGAAGGAGAACGCTGTAGAGAGAAGATAAAGAGTGAGAAGAAAGACAGGCATCGGAGTCACAGCCGATCTCAAGAGAGAGACTACACTTACAGCAAACAAAAAGACAAATACAAAGATGACTTCCGAATAAGAGACTGGGATAAAAAAGCAGACAGAAGCAGAAGTCCTAAAAAATCAAAAGACAAAGAGAGATCCAAGTACAGATGAAGGATGAGGAAAAGAGAGAGGGGAAGTAAAATATGTTTTCTTCCAGCATTTCCAACATTCTCTCAAATGGATGTGCAGATACTGGATAAAAGTAGTTGCCTTCTGTTGGCAGCTTGGCCTTACAATTCTATGAATGCCCAACGTATGACCGTTGGAGTAAGCCTTGATTCCAAAAAGGTTGTTTCAATAAAGTATTTCATGTTAGTGAAGTGGTTTAAGTCTCCGATAAGGAATGTTGTCTAAAGCTTTTTGGAAACATAAGCCTGCACCAACAAGTGATTTGCCCTTCTCCACTGTGAGAGATTTGCAGGACATACCTCCTTTGTACAAGGAGGCTGTATTTATCTTTCAGCTTTGGCAATGAGTGTGATAGAAGACCTGGGAAGACCAAAATGTTTTGTGCATACTCATACCAGAAAGTGGGCAGGCACTATTTGTACATGAATACTCAAACTCTATTTCCTTCCTTTAAAATTAAGTGCTTCTGGTTGGCTTAGTCCTGTCAGCTCTGTTTGCTGACACCATTGTGCAGCAGTGGTTAAAGGCACTGAAGTTACTGCTGTGCTGCTTGCAAGGGCGATGAAAGTGCTGCACCAGACTAAATCAATTGCACTTCCTTGCTCACTTACACACATCACTTGGCTGTGTGGTGTTGCTGGAGGCTCTCTCTCAAAAGTGAGGTTCACTTGATACTTGGCCCATCTGTAGTCACTGTTAAAGATCTGGCCTCTGTAGTGTCAGGGGGATCCAGCTGCTATGATGTCAGGCGGGTTATGTTGGATGGGTGAGAAAGAAGAAAACAGTCATTACTAGTATTAGCAGAAAAGCAGAATTTGTAATTTGCATTGTATTTGCCAAAGCCTAGGTGGGATTAATTTTCAGGTTTTGTGGCAGAAATAGGTCAATTAATAACGCCACCTACATTCCTTTGTAGATGAAGAGTTACCAGAGCCTGGGTCCTAGTGAAAGTTGGCAGGGTCTTAAATGACTGACTTGCTCTGATAAACAAGACCTCACCATTTAAACAGTGTTAGCCGGTATGCATACATTTTAAGAACATGTATGTCCTCCTCGTACGCTCCAGAGGAGGAGGGATCTTGCATTGTTAAGAGGGCAGGGGGAGACACGGGAAACAGTATTTGTCTTTCCTTCCCCTCCATGGAATGCATGATGGCTTAAAGGCAGTCTGCTTTGATGAATAAATTTAACTTTTTTCTTTTATGATTGTTATTTTTCTGTAATATTTGCTGTAAAATTTGTAGTGTCTGATTGTAATATGTAATAAGGTTTTATAGCTTGATACCCCTCAGTGGAACGTAATTTGCAGGACAAAAAGTAAATCTAAAATTCAAGGCAGCCAAGAAGAATCGCTGCAAATTACTGTGCTATGGAGAGGGCATTTGACTGGACTGTATGCAGAAAGTGAACTTCTGGTAAGATGCTTCTATGGGAAGGCTGGTACTAAATGAACAAAAGCAGCAATTTAACCCACGGCAGAAAATTCTGACTAAGCAGGCCAGGACAGATGCCTAGAATATCCAGACCCAACCTGATGGAGGATAGCGAGAGTATTGTATCCAGGAATGTGCTTTCCAGAGGCATCTACCCTGTCTTTGGTTAGTTAAATGTTAAGTGTATTTGGCTAAGAAGCTGCCTTTTGCTGAATCTCTCCTTTCTAACTTTTGTGTGCTTCAAAGCCTGGAACTAGAAATCCAGGGTTTCCGTAACTGTCTCCTGACAAAACCTTTCTAAGCCACTGGGGACTTGCAGGGGCCTGTGCAGTCTTTGCAGAGTCTGAGCAAGAGCGCAGGGCCCGCTGTCCCAGAGGAACCATAAATGGGGAGCCTGCTCTTGTGAGTCTGTCGGGGGACCTGGGCCTGAGGCCTGCTCACTTCCAGTCAAGAAGGTTTCTGCCTTCAGTCTGGGCATAAGACGACTTCCAAAGAACTGTACTAGCCCAGGATATGATGCATTTGGGGTAGTGCTGCTGAGGCAGTAGGTTTTCTCTAGCTCTTCCTGCTTTTAGCCTGCTTTGTTAAAGAAACAAGATTTGCACTGTCATACTGTCCTCAGTTCTTTCTTACAGTTCTTTTAACATGCAAAAAACGCTGGCCAAATTTGACAAGGTTGTGGAGATGGTAAAGCAATTAAGTTCTTGCTGCTTTTAGGAAATGGCAATAAAGAGAAAAAAAAAAGGAGGAGAAAAAGAGCTTCCATTCAGAAAAAGCTGGATTCTTGCTGAACACCAGAAATCCTCTAATGCGAGAAATGACAAAAGTGACTTAACAGCATGAAGAGTTTCAGCAGGCATTCCTAGGCTTCAGCTAGCCCCCAGCCACCTGTGGGACTTACAGAACTTCTTGTTTAGAAATAAATGCCCTATTTCAGATTAATGTGCTCGCTTCTCTGCAGCAGAAATGGCTTTTTTTTCTCACAACAGGTAAATGCTTAAGAACTGAAAGTTGATATGAGTAGTGTATGGAAGTAAATAGTCAATTTGTGTTGGTGGCCAAAGAGTCTTCAGAATAAAAGGTTAAAAAAATAAATACATCCAAAAGGTGTGTGCCTTAGTGCTTTAAAAATATGCCCAGCATCTTCAGATTGATGAAATTGCCTCTCTGTATTTTTAAGATTAAACTTTCAAATGTGGATGTGTCAAAAATCAGGTGACAGCATAAAAGCTCCCTGTTTGAAGGTGAGTATTTAACTGTAGGTACTGCTAAATAAGACTGCATTTCTAGGCTGCTCTGCTAGCACTGGAGGGATTACGGTTCACCTGGTACACGTATGAACGGCTGAGTACTCTGAGTTAGATGGGATTTACTGCTACCGTCATCAGAAGTTATGGTTGTGTACATGTGGTTCTTCTGGAAATGACACGAACGAGCCGTGTGGTCAGCTGAAACCACAAACATTTCCTGTTGTTCCTGTCCTGCCAGAGGTGTTGGAGCGGGCAGGACTTTTTATTATCTCGGAGTTGGAGAGTTGACTTGCTTTATTCTAATGAAAGTTCACACTTCCCTATCCTTGTTTCCTTTTTGCTGTCTCCAACTTTAGTTTCAGTATTGACCTTTGGTGCTTGTGGTAGTTAAAAACCAGAGCAGAACAAAAACCCCCATCTTCCTCTATCATGCTGAGAATGACATTGAAAATGTCGCAGCAGAAACATCAGGTTCTTCACTTTGACTTAGCTGAGGCCTGTTTGAAGAGGAACTCTTCATGCTTTAGGCTCTCTGTTCAGAGGTTAAAGGCTTAAAAACCAGCTCCGTAGAGTTTTCTATTGGATCCCCTTATCTGTAACAACTTAGAAATACGACATAGACTCAGTAAACTCTTGTATTCCATGGATAAGAGGAAGTTAGAGACCTGTTTTGTAGTCATGCATTGCAGTTCCTTTAGTTCTCTGTAGACTTGAGGTGGACTTGACCAAAACCGCGTTATGAATGTGGTCTGTTCTTAAAGCAGTAAGGACAAGTAAGAGAGGCTAGGGTTTTGCAATGGAGATCTCTCTTCAATCCCATGGAGATCACGCAAGTGAGTAGAAGTAGCGTAAGGATTGCATAGGAGTGGTTGGTATTCCAGGATGGGTGATGCAGTTACCCAAAAACATTCATGATAACCCTGCGTTCAGCCTGGTGTGTGCTTTGCCTGGTGGCTGCCGGCCTTCTTGCTGGTGGCTTCCTGTTTCTTTTCTTAAAGATCATGAGTGTGTTTATGAAAATCCCTGAGCATAAATCTGGGTTGTGCTCTGGGTGTGTTAGGGAGCAGGCAACACGTAAGCGTTCTTCATCAAAATCCCGCTTTAGTACAATGATTGGTGTGCTTGTTCTTCCTTTGGGATGTGTGCCGAAAGAGTTGTTCTGCGTAGTCCCATGCATGGATGGAAGAGTGTGCCATGTGTCTCTGGTTCTGGGCTGCGAAGAATCTTTACTGTCTATAGGTAAAGCTGTACCTGCTTCCTTCCACTTGTCAAAAAAACCCAACAATCACCCAAACAAAAAACCCAGAACAAAGCACACCCCCCTCCCCAGCTATTAGTTATTTGGACAAGCATTTTAATTGCACATTTAAGAAGTTAACATTCAAAATTTTCAAGACATTCAGAAGCGTTTCTGAATCTGTTGCTGCTCTTATCTTTGTTCATCTTACCCTCCTATTGCCTGATTTCTTCATATAAAATTTGTATGTTCCTGACAACAGGATTGCAGGTTTTGCTTGTAAGCTTCCTAGAGCATGGATGACTCTCTTATTCTGTCACATCACCTGTTGCATACGTAGGCATAGCATAAGCAATTTGAAAAACATTAAATTACATTGTATAATTGCTTGCTACAGGGCAGTATTTTTTATGTAAAACTCTTGCTCTGGTTACTGACAGAATGTGCTTTTTCTCAGTGAGCAAGCCAGTAGCATCTTGGTTAACGGCGGTAGCTGTGTTAAAAGGCATCAGTAAACCATATTAAGGTTTCGGTCTTCCAAGCATGCAATAAATCATTGAAGCTGAAATCTTAAGCTGAACAGCAGTAAAGTTTTGAACTTGAAACTTGTTTGGGACTTTCTGGTTGTAAAAGGTACTTTTTATTATAAACCCAGTGGAAAACACTTGAGTAATAGCAGTATCTTTTTATATAAAAGGTAGAGGAAAAATAGATAGTTCAGGCAAAAACAAGTTGGGATCCTGCTACATCAGATCTTAAATGGGGATTGTAATTTTAGAGGAAGTAACAGAAGTTACCATTGGCTGGACTATTGAAACCAGTTCTTCTCTGTTCTGCCTGTCCTGTGGTCAGATAGAGTGCTTGCTACTGTTGCGTTGTTTTGGGGGGGGAGGAAAGGTGGTCATTTTGGCAAGTATGTAAAAATACCTCTTCCAAAGACACTGGCTCTTTACCAACCTCAATACGGGATTGCCTGTCAATAACTGATCCAGCACTCTAGCAGGACCTGTTCAGTTAGTGATGTACATTTTTGGGGTGAACACCTGTCTCCAAGTCAACATTTCCACTGTCTCCAAAAGGGAGAGGATTTCACTGGCAGAAAACATCTAGACTTTGCCTAATAGTGTCTAAAAATCATATTTAAAATGGGGAGTGTAGTGTGTACTGTGTAACGCTGATTTGTTGGTCTTAGTGAACAGGAGATTGAATTGAGAGAGTATGGCTTGAGGGTCTGCCCCAAGCCTTGCTGAAGGCAGTAAGCAGATATTCTTGCTCAAGGCAGGATGGGGAATATATTAGTTCCAGGAACTGTTTAAAATATTCCTGGCAATAGACCTGCATTTGATTAAGCACTTGCTTTATCCTAACTGTCTTCTGCTGGTTAGGGGCTGAACAATTTTCACTGTGATACTACGGCTACCTACGCTTGTTTGATTTTCCCAGCAGGTGAACTTTTTCAGACGAGGAAGACCGTAATAACGCTTTTCTCTGGTGCTGATGCAATAAATGACTGTTTCCTTTAGCAAAGCAAATAGCTCACTGGGTTGTGTAGACCAAAACACCTGTGGTGTGCCACACTACCAGTTTCAAGAGAATTTTTTTTTCCTTACGCAGGTCTAACACCATCAGGAAAGTGGTTTTGCACAGGAAGCCTCCTTACAAGTCATGCTTGGTCCTCTCCGTAGCCTCCAGGAGCTGCCACAACAAGGGTGTCTTGCTTTGAGGTTGGTAATGACTCTTTCTGGTGAAGGTCTAGTTGTTTCACAACCCAGTAAATCCTCGGTCTTCAGCTCAACATAGGAACACCCATTAGTGGAGGGATCTTCCCCTCTGAAAACCTCTCCCACTGTAGCTCTTTCCTTCTCGAACATAATACCACTGAGCAGCAATAGATCTTTGCGCTGCAAAAACTGAGCGTGCTTGTCAGCGCAAGGGAGCACAGCAGAGAAAGGAAACCTCTCTGTGTCGTGGTTTAACCCCAGGCAGCAACTAGGACCACGCAGCTGCTTGCTTGCTCCCCCCACCCACCACCCCAGTAGGGGAGGGAGAAGAGGGAGAAAAGGAGGGTTGAGATAAAGACAGTGTAATAGACAGTAACAGAAGAGAGAAAAAAAGATGATAATAATGGCAAAAGAATATACAAAATAAAATGATTCAAGTCACACTCACCACCTGATGATCAGTGTCCTGAGCAGCAATCCCTGCCCCCTCGCCAGCCCCTGTTTCTATACTGAGCATGACATCTGTGGTATGGAATATTCCTTTGGCCAGCTTGTCCTGTCTATGCTCCCTCTCAGCTTCTATGGGAAGCTGAAAAAGCCCTTGACTAATGTAAACATCACTTAGCAACAACTAAAACAGTATGTGCTATCAACATTATTCTCACACTATACTCAAAATGCAGCAGCTACTAGAAAAAAAATTAACTATGCCAGCTGAAACCTGGACACTACAAAACCACAGCCGTGGGCGCTCAAGTGTTTACCTGCACTAGTGAGCAAAAGGGTTTAAGACCATCTGAAAAATTAAATATGATCCTAAATATGGTCTTCTGTCTCTCAACTAGCGATCACCTAGGTAAAAGCCCTTAACAGATTTCAGGAACTGGGTAAGGGTCTTCCTGGCTGACTATGATTTGAATGATGTTGAAGTTTTTTGCTCATGGCTTTTTACAGTAGATGGGTTTAGTCTTTTCATTACAAATGAAAGACAAGTGCAAAATTGTCTTATCTGATTTTCTTCCCGTTTCTTTTTATAAGCTCTGGTTTGTTCTTATTTATGTAGTGAAAAAAAACCAAAAACATCTTACTGAGAAGTAGGAGTTAAAACGATACTATGCAATGTTGTATGCTTTGCTCTGTTGCCTTCCTGGATTATAAATAACACAGCAGCTTTCTCTTTCCTTTCCCGTAGTACTGCTCTGTGGTGGTCTTGTGATGAGGTATTTGGCATTCTGCAAGTTTAAATGGAGCAAAGAAGATCCTTCTTCTCCAGGGATGTGGAGTCAAAAGCTCCTATAGCTGTGCTGGGTAGCCGAAAACTAACATGCCTGTATAGTTTAGGAACACTTTCCTATTTTTGCAGCTGGTGACCTGCCCAGCCAGACCTTTGTGGATCAAGGGAAGTTTTGTGCCGCTTGAAGTGACAGGTTGTGCGCTGCCCTTTTACCCTGTGACTGCCCGGGCACTGCTTTGCACAACAGCAGGGCAGCCTGGGTCCCAAAGACTTCCCGGGAGCCTGGGTGCCATGCAAAGGCATAACCATGGACAGGAACCAGCTGGGGAGCGGTGGCGAGTCTTGCTTACTAGCAACCAGTCTTTGGATTAAACAGGATGCCGCCACCAAGGGTTTGGCCACCCCACTTCCTCCCACAAAGTGCGCAAGTAGGGGGAAATTTCTGGCCAGGAAAGGGCAGCCCTGCTCTGGTGTGTCACGTATGACAGTGGCAGAGGCGCTCTCCTTCTGCAGCAGGGTACCCCCACCCTCCCTGGCCCTGTGGGCAGAGGGCACCGTGCCTGCAGAGCTGTCTGCAGCACCTAAAGGGTCCCAGAGGCTAACCCCTCCTTGCAACTCCAACCCAACCCTCTGCCTAAAAGCAGATTTGGGGCATGTTTGTTTGCAGCAAGGTAAGGAACAAGCAGAGAAAAACCTCAGGTTTCCATTGGGAAGCACCTGTCGCTCTTTGCTGTGGACAGGCTGCGTGTCTCCAAAGTAGTCTTTTGATCGAGGCACCTGTAAGTTAGGGGGTTTGGTTTGATTTTTGATATTTTACTGTAGTCTCCCAGAGCAGGTTCCCTCAGGTGTGGAGGTGTTTGAATGAGGCTTTGCAGTATTGGGTGCTAAGCTAAATGGTGATTTTTAAAATATTTTTTCCATGTGTCCCTGACAGTCAGAAATTTGCCAGATGCAAGGGGAATGAAGCTAAAATAAGCATCCCTGGTGGAAAAATACACTTGCCCCAGAATTCATATGCCATTGTCTTACTACCTAGTGTTGTGGATCCCTGCCAGAGTGGGTTTGACTAATCTTTGCCAGTGGCTCAGAACTGAGATGTCTTGGGAACCTCTTTTTTTCTTTCTTTTTTTTTTTTCCTTTTGAAAAATGAAGTGAAAGTTTATCAACCTGTACACTTAAATGAAAGCTCTGCCAGCCAAATGAGGAAGTAAAACCTTCCTATAGAACGAGTTCTAACTGCTCACTGCACTTGTTTGCTCTCAGTTGACATCAGCCTTGCCATAAAGCCTCTAAATACGGGCCGACCACTTCCTTGTGAGCCCAGTACTGCTCTGAATCCAGCTTCTGGCTCGCGAATGGTGGGACAGTATTGCTGGGACGCAGAAATCACAGCTGTCAGGTAAGGTGCAGAGCAAGCGGGGCTACCCGTGAATAGGGCTTGCTCTCTGGGGTGTTCGCTTTTGTTGGTTTTGGCAAATGCAGCAGTGAAGGTGGGGAAGAGAAAAGCAAATCTTTTCTTAGTCATCAAGACAACAAATGACTGGTCTTGTTATGTGCATCTCTAATTTGTGAAAGTAAAAATTCTTAATTTTCTGAAAGCAGAGCAGCCCATCTTCTTTCAGAGAAACAGCTTGTGGACGGGCTTGAATGGGCTGGTGGGCTCAAGGGGTTTGCGACGTGATTCTCAGGGACACAGAAGGAAGAAGAAGCCACCCAGACCTGAGGGGGAACGCTGTCATGGCAGGGAGCTGTTGCTGCGCTCCTGGTGTTACTCAGCATGGACACATCTAGTTTAGAGAAGACCCAAACCTGCTCTGCCTCAACCAGTGCCAGGTCCGGCTGGGGCCGTGTTCCCCTCTGTGCCTGCTGCCACTGCTCAGGCAGGACGGGGCTTTGGTGGGGACTTTGAGGAGCCCCAGCTCCCCCTGAGCCAAGTTGGTCCTTATTGTGGTTCTGCGGAGTGAGGCTGCTGGAGCTGCTGCTTAAACACACATCTGCGGGGCACCTGGTCCTGCTCTAGCTGTTTGCAAGTGGAGCAAACACCTGGTGGAAGGATAGGCAAACATTATTCTTTAAAGCCATTCCAGATGAGGAATTAGAATATAACCACTACTTTTTTTGAAAGTTTTTACAAAAAGTTCAAATTATTATTTTCTAATATTCCAAATCTGTCAGAATGTAGAAAAGAGAGAAGACCTTGACAGGTCTCTCAATTTTTTGGTCAGAAGTTATTTTTTTTTAATAGCTAAAATGTTAAGATTAGAACAGAATTTTGGAAACATGACTAAATTCACTCCCTCTGTGTGTGTGTGTGTATGCGAGAGGGGGCACACGACTGCAGAGAGAGAGGAGTGCTTTTTAACCTAGAACATAGGATGGGCGCACAATTACCTGTGGCTAAATTTAGCCAGGAAATGAGAAGACTTTGGCTCTCAGTGGAGGGAAAACAGAAGCAGCGTCCCAACAGGGTCTCTGAGGTGGGTGGGGAGGGGGGGAAGTGGCAGGAGGAAGTCTAAGTAGTTTGAAAACAAAGGTCATAAAGTTTATAAATGAGATTTCACAACCTGTTTGGCTGTGATAGCAAAAGCTGGACTCTGTGATACACAATTTCTCCTCGTTATATGCTTTTGTGCTGGTTATAAGCAATCAACTGATCTGTTAGACTTGGGCACATACTGAGTGTTTACTAACGTGTAAGCTAGTGATTTTATTACCCTTAAATTCTCTCTTTAGAAGGGTGACCTCAGTGTTGGTTGTAACCGAGGCTTTTATCTCGGGGTTTCAAACTTTTTCTCCTTGTGGTGAAAACCCTGCAGTCACAGTATTACTCGCTTTTAATACTTGGCCAAACTGCAGCAGACCCAGTGGTTAACTTTGCAGAACTAGCATGTTGCTGGTGATGGGTGATACTGCATCCTATCAACCCCAGGCAGCCACCCAGAGCTCAGCGTTTCCTGTGCGTTGCCCCAGCTCACCAAGCCAACGGGGCTCATCGCTTGTGCAGAAGGGCCGAGCCTTGCAAAATGCTGCGTGTCAGGAAGCAAAAGCTGCAGCTGCGGATCACGGAGCTTGGGGCTTCCTGGGATGGGGCTGGAAAAGTGGTGTGGTGAGCAGCCTTCATCCAGCACGTGGCCGCGTCTGCTGCTGGGGGCTGCGAGGTGCACACTGAGAGGCAAATGTGGCCTCTGTACCCTCTGCAGCTGGAAAAGTGTCTGGTAAAATTGTGAGGGGTTGAACTAAACCTACTTTCTGATGAAATCCAGGACAAACATAAACACAAGACAATGCGGTGCTAACGTGGGAAATTGCTCTGATATTAAAAAAAAAAGAAAGAAAAGGAAAAGTATCAGAATAGATAGAAGTACAGATTTAAAAAATAATAGTGCTGGCTATAAAAATGCGTATTAAATGTTTTCTTTTCAACCTGAGGACAAACAGCAACAAAAGTTTTTCATTTACAATAATTTATTAAAATAATCTAGAATAAAAAAAAAAAATCAAGTAGTATGTGTTAAGTGTTTGGAGCCACTGACCGCACACCTGGAAGCAGGGTTTGTTACATGACCAGCCCAGCTCTGACAGCTTCAGCTATATTCGGGTACAAAGATACGGAGCAACCATTTCAGTAATGAAAAAGCAGGCAAATTCCTTTTCATCTTCAGTCCATGAATTAAAAACAAGGATTAGATGTAAAAACTGCTACACTTGTGGAGTGTGCTGTGAGGAAAACCATTCAAGCCCATGGCTAAAATAAGCAACATTTTGGTTTAGATAGAAAAATACACACAGTAACTGCTTTCCCCTTATGTACGTAACATACTTAAGGTGGTTTTTATTTTACTGATGCTATTTGTCACTTTTAACAGAGTGCCAGATTTCTTCCCCAGAAGAATACCTGAAAGTTATAAGGCTATTGTAGAAAAGTAAAGGTCAAAGTTGTATGAGGTGGGTTTAATAACTAATTATCAGGTTTTCCTACTGAACCAATCAGTTCTAAATTAACTGAACCCAATGCAGATTTCTTCCCCACAGCCCGGGAAGGCCCTTAATGCCTCGGAGAGGAGCTGCACTCATGCTCCTCTCCCGTCTCCCTGTCTCCAGTCTCCCTGTGCCTTCCTCCAGATGGGTTTGGCTTCTGAGCTCCTGGGGCGGCCCACTGCTGGGCAGAGAGTGACCAGTGGCGTGTGGGGTGGGCTGGGAAGGGGAGCCGGTGGGTGCAATGTAGTTATGGCTCTGGGCTCATCATGGAGGTAGTTCTTTGGTCAGATAATTCTGTGTCATTTGCTGGCTGCAATTAGTGAAAGGAAGAGGGCTGTCCTTAAATCCTACACGCAGGTAGATGAACCAGCCACAGCTTTTGTTCAGGTAGCACCGCTAATTGCAGAGGTGTGGTGAGAGAAGCTTCGGTGCAAGCATGCCAACAGTGACCAAAGATGTTTGGCTTGACGGATGAGTGGTCATTGTGTATGTCCTGCTCTTGTCACGCTTGTTGGGCTGAAGCAGCTCTGGGTATGCCTGTGTGTGCTGCCCATCACCTTCATTTACTGGGTAGGCCAGAAATGTAAATAGTGCAGTTCTGGAGAAGCTTGAAGTAGCTTTCTGCTACTTCTGCACACTCATTTCTGAATTACCAGTTTCTCTTGACAATAAATCTAAATGAAATTGAAACGCTTTTCAGATTGCCTGCTTCCAACCACTGCCCCAGCAGCTTACAAAAAATAAGCCACTTCTCCGAATATAAAAGCCCTCACTGAAATAGCAAATAACAGGAAAAGAGTAAGTCAGGCATCATCGGAACAGATGAGTAACAGAATTTCATAAGGTGTGTCTGTGAATACACACATGGACACATACAAAACTATAAAAAAGAAGTTCAGAGTTCCCAGCTACTTTGCAAACAACTTGTTTCCCTAAATCACTCAATGAAATGTGCTATACTTGCTGGGTTGCTATGGCATCTGAGCCCATCCAACAACATTCGACAGATTTTGATCTGTGGCTCACAAACCACACTGAGCAAATTGAAAAACCCTGCTTACACCGTCCTTTATATCATTTCCTGTGAGATAAGTCTGAAGAACAAACTTACGCATGCAGCATGTCTGTGTACAGACCAGCTTGCATAGCTCATGAAGTAGGATGACACCTGTCTGACATAATGCCTGGAGAGGGACAAACATTGCATGGGACGCTCCAGTGCTTTTATAAATAAGAGCGGACCAGAAAAATGCTGACATGTTGAGAGAAGACCAGACAACCTCTTCAGAGAGAAGCCGGCTGATCAGATAGTCTCTTTGCTGGGCACTGGGCAAATAACTGAGATTGCATGTTCTTCCTTAATGCTTGTGTTTCGTTGTTTCTAATCTTTCCCCCACCTAAAGCTGATGCCTGTTGGATGAGTCTGGGAAGACAGGAGAACTGGGTTTAAAGGAACGTAAATGCCTGCTAGGATGGCACTGGCCAGTTCACTTTCTAGCAAGCCAATGCCACCACGCTCCAGAAAAGTTTCTACGGCAGGGGTGGAAGTGCACCAGAGCAAGCTGGATTTTTTCTGCAAGCTGGGCTATGGTAAGCAGGACATCTGCAAAGTGCTGGAGAACCTGGGCCAAGAGGCCCTGGAGGATGATGTGCTGAAAGAGCTGATTCGGATGGGGAGCAAACCTCAAGCTCTGGAGAGCCAGGCTCAACCTTCCCTGGTAAAACTTGTTGCCCGTGGATCAGGTAGTACTTCACCAGGATCGAAGTGGCTTGGAGAAGATGACAGTGATTCTTCTGATCACTTGAGGCCCATTGTGATCGATGGCAGCAATGTTGCAATGAGGTAAGCTCTGTTTCCTAAAAGGGAACTCTCTTCCTCTGAAGCTTTTGAATTTTAAACCTGATGGCTTGAAGTATGTTTTTCTTCAGGTGAGATTGAAGTATTTGATGTATTTGATGTATGAACGACTGCTTACTCTTGTTCTATGGCTGAGGCACAGCTTCTAGGGACCTGTTATCTCTGTGCCCATAAATATGCAGGCCAAATGCAATCACTGGCTCACTCTGCGTTTTGACCTTTATAAGCCAACAGCTAGCTAACCACTACTGCTTATGGCAGTATGATTCAGCAGCTCGCTCTCCCTTTCAGTTCACCAGTGATGTTTCCCTGCCTTTTCAAATGGGTACCTATGATTTCTGAGCCGAGTTGTTTCCAGGAAAAACTGATGACCAGATAGGTAGAACAGCCCAACTAACCTAAGAAGGAAAGGGAAAATAAAGACGGGTGGCTGTGGTTCCTAACAACATCACAGTTCTACTGTTTTGACTTGCAAGTAAACACCAGCAGTGTTCCCGGCTTGTATATTTTTGTTGGTTTTCAGTTTGGCTTAATTTTGATGGAAATATCAGGAAATCAAGAGTTGACTTTTGTACTAAATAGTCTTGTTTCTTCCTTAATTGACTCTATTTCTGGGAAATGTCATAGCAACCCATGCTGGCCAATTACATTTCCTAAGCAGTGTCCTCACACTGTGAAAGCACTCTTACTGATGGGGAGCCTGGCACGTCCATGTGGATGGGAAGTCCAAAGATGGCAGTGGGTTGGCCTCTGTTTACCAGAGTAATACGAACAGCCAGAGGCCCTGGCAGTCAAGAGTCCAGGACATACTGGCTCTCCACTGGTTTTCCCTGTTAACTTCTCTTCCCACTGAGCATGGCCAAGCCCATCCTCGCAGTGTGGGACAGGGCGGAGGAGGGCTTCCTCCTTCGGTTAGCTTTGGTGTGAGGTGAGACGAGACTACTTCCCCTCTGGTTAGAGGACAAAGGGGACAAGCACATCCAGAGCAACTGGAGACTAAGCAAATGATGCCATCTTCTGGATGAAGGGAGAAATCCCACCCGAAAACAAGGGCTTCCTCGGTCAGGGCAGCTTGCAAGCAGTGCGAAATACACAAGGGTGGTACACTGAGGATGGTGAAACACTGGAAGAGATTGCCCAGAGAGGTGGTAGATGCCCCATCCCTGGAAACATTCAAGGTCAGGTTGGACAGGGCTCTGAGCAACCTGATCTAGTTGAAGATGTCCCTGATCATTGCAGGGGGGCTGGACTAGATGACCTTTAAAGGTCCCTTCTGACCCAAACTATTCTATGATGATTCTATGAACAAAGCAAAATTGCTTAGCCTTGGTTGGACCATGAGTTCAGTAGCCAGGTATTAGGCTCTCCTGCCCCCTTTTGCATTTTCACTCTAGGCTCTCCTTAGGGTGTCCTTCTTGCCTCTCTGCAAAAGCAATGAGCACCCATTCAGGCAGAGTGGCTGAGCTGAGCACCTACCCTTTCATTGTGTTAGGGGCAATACTACGCCTGACTGGCCATGTGCTCCATTCTCTTGGCACAATCTTGTCCTCACCAATTTACCAGGGCTTTTTTTAGAGCAGGCAGAGGTGGACAAGGCAAAGAACAGCATTATTTCCAAGATGGCAGAAGATGCACCCTTACCACTGAGCAGGAGGCCCAGAGTAGGTTGGTGGCTAATGAGATAGTGCATGTTTTGAGCTTGGAGAATGCTGGGGAAGCTCTGAGATCATCCCGCTGCACCAGCCAACGCACAGGAGCTTACTGGACAGAGATTATTTAAAACAAATGCCATTACAGGTATGTGCAGCAGATGGCTTGAGCTAGCATGTCATACCGCTTTCCTAGACCACATGCCTACCTAAATGGGTTTTCAAGAAGCCACCTGTGCTTCTGGCATATAGAATTTAAATCTTTTTGTAGAATAATTTCCAAAATGTTAGGCTGAGAGATGTTTACCTGCTAGATTATTGAAGGCTGGTGTTCTGCTGTGGATTCCTTATCTTTCACCTGAAAGGAATCAGAGGAATGTGAAGTACTTTTGAGTTTCAGAAAGGCAAAGGTTGTAGAGCTCCTCTCAGACATCCCCAACCTCTGTCTTGATAAAGTTAAAGACCACTTGGCACAACAGATAAGATTACTGAGCTTCTTAGTTCATACTGAACCGACACAGCCTGGAAGGAGCTGCTTTCCTCTCCTAGACACCTTTCCAAAGTGGTGCTGAATGACATTTACTTTGACTGATAGGATGGGCTTGGTGAGTGCTTTCAGTATCCTTGTTTTAATTTTTCTGGTTTGCTGCTGTCAGACAGAGAAGGGCTGTTTGCCGCGTAGTCAGGGAAAGGGAATGTTAGGTTTCCTTGCTGTGAAAACAGCAGCAGCAGCAGCACCAACAACCATGTAAGTACAGGAGAAGCAGCAGTTTAGGGATGAAGCTGTCAAGAAGTTGAAACTTGGAGAGGTGGTTGCTTGAATGAGGAAAAGCATCTCAAGCATTTGTATTTCTGTCTTGGGACTGGCCTTTCTGGAACATTTCAGAATTGGCATGGAGGACCTATTGTGGGGTGCAAAGTTTTGAAAAGGATGTATATGCCCCAGCGTAATAAAGCAAGTGAGTGAGTTGGGGTCTCCAATCTTCAATCAGCCTGTCCATAGAAACTGCATGGAAAATAACCTTGCTTTTAGCCATTCTCACTAGTCGGATGTCTCAGTACTCCTTGTGTTTCCATCAGATGTAATGAGAAACTTGGCTGTCTGCCAGCACATCCATGGGAAGTGGACAGGACAGTTTAGCAGGGCTAGTGGAAAAAAAGAAATTGAGTTGTGTTAATATGAAAAGGGAACTGTCATAACCCTATTTGCTGCACACCAAAGAGGCTATCTAGTCTAGTGCTTGCACTTACACCTATTTTTTAAGCCTTTTCCTAGGCCAGTGGAGTCCTGCGTTAGGCTCTCTCCCTTCTGCCAAAGCTGTGGCTGATGCTGTGGCATGACCAGGTGGAGATGGGGCCATTCGCAGTTTTCAAAAGGAGTTGTTTTGAATAAACATCTTCTCAAAGGGGTTGGAATTGCACAATCTAAAAAGGATTTGGTTTCTGAGAGATGGGCCCTGCTGATCTGTGACCCAAGTGCGATGTACCCTGTTGCTGACAGGATGGATAGCGATGGGACCGAATTTCGACAGATCTGTCATTAGGCAACACAAATGCACCACGCAGGAGAATGAAAAGTTTAAAGCCCTTGCTCCGTTGCACGGCAGACACGGTGTTCCGCTGTGTCAACACTGCAGCGCACGATGTATGTACATACTATTTTAGATACGTGTTCCCCAGGTTTGGCTGTAGCAATACAGCAGCAACTGGATTAAGTGATAACACTGAGAAACAATTCCAGGTGCCTCTTCTCACTTCTGCTTGGCTTTTTGGCCAAATGACTTGTGCTTGAGTGCTTTACTTTCTGCACTGGGGATACATCTAGAATTACTTTCCTAAAGCTGACAAGGTCTTATATATATGAGTAGTCAATGTTAAAGCAGGCTGTTGTTGAACTTTCTTTGAGTCATGGCGTTAAAGATGTACCTAGACTGCCTTTTAAAGGCAGTTATCTGAAAAAGTCACCTGCACTTCCAATTCACCTGTCCAGGTGACTTTATACCTATCTTGGGTAGAACTTATCCTTTAAAACCAAACAGAACAGTTGCTCTAGAATGGACATTAGATGTGTCAAGCACTTCAGACCATTGGTTATTGGTGGCTTTGTTTTTTTTAAGACTTCCTATTGCCTGGGTAGCTATTAATCAAAAACCAGGTTTTTCCTCCAAACTGCACTGTTTTTCTTTTGTGGTCACCATTCTAGCACTGAAACTTTTATTAGGTGTAAGATGGGGCTTTGATTATAAGACTGATGTAGGCAGAAGCTAGACTTGAATTCCTGGGGGATGGTGGGGACAGAGGCATTTAAAACAGCGGCATCATCCTTGACTGGTCTGTCACTGCAGGTAGGTGTAGTAACGGAGAGCGAGTTATTTACAAGTACATTTTGCAGAGGTGAAAACCTGTGTAAGACTGTGATGCTATGATCCAGGAAGCTCTCCAAAGTACAAGGATGAGGGTTCTGTAGATACTTGTGGGGACATTTATCCATTTTAGGACTTTGTGTAGTCTTTATTTTTGTTTCCTTGTGCAGAGGTAGTTAAAAAATTACCTTCCTTTACATGTGCACTGCACTGTAGTCAAATTTTAGATAAGACAATGACAAGGAGTAAGAACTTTCAGTGGGGTGGGGAGAAACTCGGGAAGAATATCACCCCTAATTGTTTTTCTTGAGGTTGTTTTCTGTGTCTTGCTCTGAATATTGATAATTCTCCAGAACCCGTCCTGCCTGCATCCTCTACAGCGTCTGTCCTAGGGCTTTCCTACCTTTCTATGCAATGAAGACAAAATCCACCCACCAGGGCAAGGCTTAGGTAGCAGGCAGGTCATAGAAATGGGGGACAGGACACCTCTGTTTTTAAGTATCCAAACTGCTTCAGATAACAAGTTTCTGGTTCTGCTGGAGGAGGTGTTTGGATCTCTCTAACCAGGACACCCTGCCAGGTTGTTTTCTTGGAAACTGGTGAATGACACAAAAGCTGTTTGCTTTGCCTTTTCTTTACTAGCTCAGTTAAAGAGAACTCTAAGCTTCTTGAAAGCTTTGCCTCACCATCCTCCTCCTTTTTTTTTTTTAATAGTCACGGAAACAAAGAGGTATTCTCCTGCTGGGGGATCCAGCTGGCAGTGGATTGGTTTCGAGAACGGGGGCATGCGTACATCAAGGTTTTTGTCCCACTCTGGAGAAAGGAGCCCCCTCGACAAGACAGTCCAATTGCTGGTAGGTCACCGTCCTGGGCACAATTTGGCAACCATGAGGTGCAGTTTGGAGGCAAGGGCTGTGAAGAGTCCAGTACAGTTTTGCCCGGTAAAGACAAGCACAGTGCAAGTTGTGTATTAGAATTCTATCACTTAAATCAGTCATTAATTTATTGCCGCATGGTCTTGGCTAGCAGCTGTGTTACACTGCTTTGAGCCTTCTGCTTTAAAAGCACAAGTTGCTTCCAGCTGAGTTAAAGAAAGAGTGAGTTTGTGAGCACACAATGAGTCTGCAGAGCTTTTAAGGCCAGCCAGGAGACAACGGCACCATTTCATACATTATCCAAAGGTGGCAGTATCCAAAGTGTTCACTACTGAGTGACTATAACATATTAGCCTGCTACCCCAACACAGGAGCTACATGGGATCCTCTTCCAGGAGAAGGAAACACACCATCTGAAGTCTGTGGAGGGTGGCGAGATTTACTTTGTATGGAAATAGATCTGCCACATATGTGCCAGCAGCTTGGCATCTGCAGCTGCAGCTGAGGTGGCTGGGGAACCAGCTTTCTGTGTAGCAGGAATGACAAGAAGACAGAGTGTTCTCAGCGGCGGCGAAAGAAGTTTGTTTATTTCTTTATTTTATCAGGCACATTTTGTCTCCCAGTAACACTCACCAGGGCTGGTTATGAGCCTTCTAGCATCTAGTGTGGTAAAAAGGGAACTACAGCAGTTCGGCATATCTCTGATGTAGAATTCAAGTCATCCTTCTCTGGATAAGGCTTAAAAAAATAAAAAGGTATCTCAAATTTTAAGATTAGATGGTTTTGTAAAAGACCTAATTTTCAAGTTGCCAAACAACCAGCAGATATCAGTTAATCTGAAAATCACACCATTTTAAGGTGCCTAAAGTGCTGGAACTTCTTTAGATTCCTGTAGATTTCTAGCACAGGATTGAGACCTTGTTATTATTAATTGATTATTTTTTTGATTTTTATTTTTCCGCCTTCTATTTCTGCCAACGACCCCACCAGATCAGCACATTCTTGAAGAGCTTGAAAAGCAATCGATCCTTGTGTACACCCCATCCCGGAAGGTGAAAGGCAAGAGAGTAGTTTGCTATGATGATCGCTATATAGTGAAAGTTGCTTATGAGAAAGACGGAGTCATTGTTTCCAATGACCATTACCGGGATCTCCAGAACGAAAACCCCGAGTGGAAATGGTTTATTGAGCAGCGACTACTTATGTACTCTTTTGTCAGTAACAGGTAAGAGGTTGGTTGTTGTTCAACAATCTTGAATTTAAACATGGGCCAAGTCAACTCCAACATCAGTGCTCCTCCGACCGGTAGCAGAGTACACAAGATTTTTTTCTGAAAGGAATTTACTGCAACTTTTCTTATCTGATTTCTTTAGTTCCTGTTCCCTCAGCTTTGGTCTCAAACCCCCCATGTCACTCTTCAATGAACTTCTCTATTTGAATGCCAGCATTAGGGACCAGCTTTGCTTCTTGCAAATCCAAACTGGGATGTTAACCCAAGGTTTGGTATCTTTTAATTTCTATTTGCTATAAGAAACAGAATTAAATCTGGAGAGGACACTGGCTGTCTGGCAGTATTTTTAATTCCCCTACAAGGCAGGGCAGCACTTTTTCCTATGCTTTTGTAATCATAACTTTCTAGAAGAAGAGAGACAAGAAGCTGGTCTCTTTGGACCTTAACCATCCCCACCGGGGAAGTTTTTCATTAAGGCATTTGTACTGTGCCTGCGAGGCTGAGCTGCATACTCCTCAGCCTGTAGGTACTAACCTTGTCTGAGTTTCCTAGTAGCAAATGTGTTTGTTAGCCATCAGCTTGGCTGGGGAAATGCCCTTGGAGACATCCAGTGTGCACGGACGAGTGTGAGCGGAGACGCCAACTCACAGAGCGGCACTCTCCGTGGGTCAGGATGGAGACTTGGCTCTCCCACAACCAAAACTGGATGGGAGTGCTTGACACTGGGTTTCAGTTTCCCTGTAACATTCTTCACAGAAATGCAGTCGCTGAACATCAGCATACTGTATTGCTCAAAGCTCCAGTCTGTCCAGCTCCATCCAGTCCGGCTCCACCAGGCTTCTTCCCTAGTTACTGACGGGTTACAAATATTTATATATTTTCCTTCCTATTTCATAGGGATTGCCAGACCTTTTCAGAACCCTTTCCTCAGAAAGTCTAGCTGTTACTGTGAAATGCATTTGAATAGTTTCCGCAGGACCTTCTTGCACAGCTTTGGGAACCTCTCTAAAACCACAACCTGAAATTGGAGGTTTCAGTCCTGTTATGTGGATAACCATATTTCCTGAGTGCTTCCCTTCCCTTCCTGCCCGCGACTCCCTTCATCCGACAGTGAGTTGTTCCATGGGTGGGTGTGGTGCAGATTCATTTGCAAACAAGTCCAGAGATGCTAATTAGTTTTCTTCTTGAAGCATCACATTCAGGTATTGGCACAGAATAATAAACAGTTTTATGTGAGCATTTTGCAGGCCTTGTACGAGGAATCCTTTACTGAATGCTTGAAAAAGGCTGGCTTTGTTTATCACACCATGTGCATGATCAGCTGTGGCTCTGAATGAACTTTTTAATCCTCATTCTCCTCCAAGTATTTAGTAAGAGAAAAGGGAAGGGAGCTGATAGTGAGGATCGCAGTGCTGGGACCACAGACGAGTTTGCTGCTGCTGCTGCTTCAGAGAAAAAGGAAGCGATGCTGCAACAGCTGGGACCACTGGCCGACCAGAGCTACACCAAGCCACTGTGCCTTTCTGGTTGTTTTAAATTATTAGGAAAAAACCAACAACTACATGAAGCTGAAGCATTCTTGTCTTTGCAGGCAGGAGGGCACTGTGTCTAGTAACACAGCCTGAGTCCTGAAGGCCAGGCCACAAAAGGATCACAAGGATTTTCTGCCCTAAGCTCATGCCACAAGCTGTGATGGCACTTTGGCTCCAAAAGCTTGAGGTATTCTTGTTACCCCCCACTCCCCATGACTTTTTCCTTTTTCAGGTTTATGCCTCCTGATGACCCGTTAGGCCGGCATGGACCCACTCTTAGTAACTTCCTCAGCAAAAAGCCAGTGCTTCCTGAACCAAAATGGCAGCCTTGTCCCTATGGTGGGTTTCTCTCTGTGCCGAGAACAGCCACCCCTCTTCCTCCTGACCCTTGCTTCCCAGGGGCACTTTCCTTCAGCTAAGGGCAAGCACTGTTGCCACCTGCTGTCCTGCTTCGTGGGGTCGGGGCTTGGGTCTGGGCTGCTCAAGCCTGTGATGCTTCTCTCCTCTCCTGCTTAAGTGGCTTCAGCCTCAACAAAGGCAGCAGCTGTTTCTGGCTCCTCCATCCTCCCCTGCAGGCAGCACCCAAATCAGGCACCCTGGTGGGGCTGACACCCCACCCGCCCCAGCCTGCACGTGCTTTTCACTTTGCAGCCTGGACTCGCGTTGTAGCACTTGGGAAAGGCCACCCAAACACTTCCCCTCTCTCCCTTCCCAACAGCTTTCCACTAATGTGGAGGTTTCTCAGAGGTGAATCTCTATACCATTTTTTTAAAGCAACCCTTCTTTGTAGCAGCAGATCTCCCAGCTCACTGAGTACGGCAAACGGAAGATAAATGAATTTCAGACACTTCCAAAATAGCAGACACTTCCTTTCACTGCTGCTTCACCCTGCTATTTAGGTCAGCCAGTATTTAAATCTGGGGTCAAAAGTACTGAATTGGAAAATACCACTTCCCTTCTCTGTTTGTGCTCCCCACGCCCCTGCAAATGCACAGTGCTGGGGAGAAGTGATGAGTACGTTAATCGACATGGGTGCTAGCAACAACCTCCTGTTTGATTTTTTTATTCTTTCAGGTAAAAAATGCACCTATGGCAATAAATGCAAATTTTACCACCCAGAGCGACCCCATCAAGCTCAGGTCTCAGTTGCTGATGAGCTCAGGGCCAAAATAAGGGTCCCGCTAAGCCTGGGGAAAGAGGAGGGGAAGCGTAACTGCTCGCCGTACAGGACGGGAGGAGAGCCCGCACTGCCTGACGCCTGCACAGAAACGCTGCCAGAAGCCAGCGGCTGCACAGGGGCCTCCTGCCACCCAGGGTGGTCCCGGGTGAGCTGTTCTGAGCAGCCCTCCAGCGCCTGCGCTGGTGGCCCTGGCTCTGGCCTGGGGCTGGACCGGCGGTTACTACAACCAGAGCTGCTGCGAGACCAGCCGCTTCTGGAGAAGATGTCGGCACTAGCCATAGGTGATGACACCTACAGCTACAGTTGGTCCATACATACCTCTCAGGACAGAGAGGAGACAGACAGCCCTCATCGCTGCGGTGACCTCAGGCACAACCTGTACTCGCTTCGTCACCCCCGTAGCTTGGACCACACCTGCCTACCGGGATGCCCTTTCCAGCAAACGGTGCTCCTGCCTGCGCGGGGTGGGATGCACCCAGACCCCAGCTGGCCCCAGGATTGCTGCGGCATGCACAGCATGGGTCAAAGGAGCCGCTATGCCCCTGGTGGTGCTCAGCACAAACAGGCCCTGGAGACTCAGCACCATGTTTTGCCACAGTCTGCAGCTCTTCCCCCTGACCCGCTTCACTTGTACAGCGAGCAGCAGCTGCAGCAGCAGCAGCACTGTTTCCCCAGCCAGCCACCGGCGCAGCCCCTTCTGTTAGACTCCAGCAATGGGCTGGGCTTCTTCCAGAAAGCCCATGCTTACCCCCATACCTCTTACAGTGACTACTGGCCCACCCCAGCTGTGAGGCCACCCTCTGCCCAGCAAGCAAACATGCACAGGGAGCTGTGCTCCCTTTTCCCTTACGGCGAGGTGAACCACATCATGGCTTTGTACCCCGATATCAAGGATATCGCTAGCTTGACTTTACTGATTCAGAGACACAGAAACTTGTGAAGCCTCCAGATCAAACCTTTTCCAACAAGCATATGTCCTGGGGTAAAAAGATGCTACTCTGAGGCTTAACCAAGTGTTATTAAAGGGCTTTATGGCAAGGGTTATAGCTGTTCCAGGAGCACAAGACTAGGCATCAACCAGCTATGTCACACTGGGGCATCAAGTCAAGGCAAATGCTGCCGCTCAATTCATCTGCCATGGAAATGAATGGGAGGGCTCGGGGTAACTGGGCTGTCAGCATTTGAACCTCACTGGTAACTGGTTTCAGAATTGCATAGATCTTCATTAATGCCTTGAAACAGTGGACATGTTTTTAAAGTCCCTAACTACTATAAAAGGACCATACTCCCTGGTCTCCAGTAAAGGGCGCTCCATAGACCCCTCCTGACTTCTTGCTCAGCTAACATAAAAAGTAGTTTGGCCTGTTTCCCCGACACAGGGCTATACTCTCTGCTAGAAGACATCTTTGGGTCCATATTATTGCCTGATACAGGCCCAGCCCTCTAGCAATGAGCTTTCAAAAATACCTCTTGTGTTTATAAACCAAAGGTGTGAACACATGGAATCACTAGCAGAGATGGCAGAGGTACAGCAGAGCACATCAAGATAGCTGCAGGTACATTTCTCAGGGATCACGCACAATATAGTCAAATCAGGGAAGTCATCTTCAGTGTAACTCTTGATATGGACCAAGGGCTCAGGGTTGTTAATCCAAAAAAGAAGAAACCCAGATGATGCCCAGGAGGGGGCGGGGAAAACAAAAGCAAAGAAGAGCTTTAAAGTGTCTCTGTTGTTTTGAACAAGAAAACTATTGTTGCCTTAACCCTTAATGACCAAACATGGTCCCATAATGCAATTATAGAGCTGATTTATGATTACAACCATTTAAATTCTGTTCTGTTGGGACGTGTTTGATTTTCAGTAAGCTGTAAAGCTGCCAGTCTCTGCATTATTCCACTGAATTCTTCAGGTTGTAATTCAAATATTAAGGTTGATCCTGAAGGTTTTTGGCATTATACCAAAGTTTAAGTATGTCAGTCTGACATGTTTTAAAAATGCTTTAAACATTATAAAATGGTGAACTAAAACACTTTGTTCTGAATAATGTCTTTTTTTTTTTTTTTTTTCCCCCCCATTCCTCTTAGCACTGATGCTTCATGAAGTCCAACATTCAGGTGGGATTTACAAACTCTCTGACGGTGCAGGATCTCTGTTAGGTTCTTCTCTGAANTTAAACCCTTTTTTCTTAAAAATTTTTTTTTTTTTTTTTTTTTTCCCCCCCATTCCTCTTAGCACTGATGCTTCATGAAGTCCAACATTCAGGTGGGATTTACAAACTCTCTGACGGTGCAGGATCTCTGTTAGGTTCTTCTCTGAAGTGCAGTTGGTGATGTTGGTCCCAGGCAGGAATTATACATGGCCCTCACAACTCTGAATTCTCTTGCTTTTGAAAAAGGTGACTACGGAGTAGTAATCAGCACATGATGCATTTTGTGAAAGTGGTGGCGGTTTGACCTGTTTCCCTCTGGAAACCATCAGCAGCTTTTTTTGGGGGGTGGTGTTTAAAGAACCTTCAGGAAATAAGTATACTGTATGAGTTCAATCTATGTGGTTGGCTCCAAGAAATTCTAATTCGGAGTTTGGGGGTATGATTTATTTCCACAGAACATGACAGTTTTTTCCATATGTCATGAATTGTCATGAATTTTCCACTAATTATAGTCATAGTCTATATAACTGGATCACCAGTATGGCTTATAAATTTATCCACTGCATATTCCATAAAGATAGAAATGACATTAAAACAGAACTATGGAATAAATGCCCTGTGAAACGCTCTGAGTTCTACAGCCATCGTTAGTTGTGCTGAAATATGCTACGCACCACACTTAACACACTGAAGCAACCCGAGACATTTCATGGCTGAGATGCCTACGTGGTCACTCTGCAAGGCCAGGCTCATTGGCTTGCCTAACAACCTCTACCGGAGCTTTCCCAGCCACTGCTGTACACGTATATACTGCTGCACACATATATACACTCGCAGAGAAAGTGCGATCCGGAGTGGAAAAATACCTTCCACATACTCAAACAGAGCAAGTCCCAGATGCCAGCATTCAGAAAACACACACAGCAACGGAGCAGGATACAGGCATACATGTCAACATTTATTTTTACGTCTGGAATGTATGTTACATATTTCAATACAGAAAGCATTTAAAATCTATAGGAAAATTGGCATGCTGCCTTTATATAGTACCCTCAGCTTGCTGGAGACGTGCATAAGCTTTTCTCCTTTTCCTTTGAGGATGCACAGGAATTTGGTGGTTGTTCAAAACCCTCTTTCGATGTTTAATAACATATTTTTCTTTCATTTCTTTCTTATTTACTGGGGAATCCTTCATTAAAATGCATAGAACGTGCATTCTGCTGAGAAAATGTCTGAGGAAATAAATCAGACTTTGGCGCTAAACAGAACTTGCTTTCTCTTGGCTCTTCTGCTCACCAGAGGGGTTTTTTCTCATGGAGCTTTTGTTTGAAGGGCAGCTCAGCAGCAGCGCTGTGTCACTGCCTGCTTGAGAGGAGCTCTGCGCTGGCCGAGAGCCCACGGAAAGCACAGACTGTTTTGTTATTTCACCACAGCACAAGCATCTGGGTCTCAGGAGTTTCTGCTGCAGAGCCTTTTACGCTTTCCAAGACAGGAGGATTTCTTTTTTGGCTTTGTCAGCTCCTGAGCTGAGGGAAGGGGCTGCTAACAGCGAGGAGGTGGCAGCTTTTGCACAGGCAGGGTAGGAGGTTGCCGCTCTTTGGTATCTCTGCTGAGATGCGTTCGAGTCCAGCTCTCCCTGCCAAGTTGAAAATGAATCCATAAATCCCAGCAGTCTCAGAAAGCCCTTGATGTTCTTTGCTTTTTGGTTGTCAAGACTCTTTTAGAAGAAGCTGGAAGCAGTGGGAGCAATCCTCCAGGAGACAAGCTGCTTTCCTAAGGGAGATTTACAGAGTTGCCAAGTTCATTTTAAGATTAAAAAAAAAAAAAAATAAAGAGAGTCATAAAAGAGAATCCTCTTCCCTTCTCACCCTTTCCCAAAGTTAGGAAGCCGTAGCCACCCTCCTTTGTGAGGGGCTAGGGAAACTAGATACAAATATTTCACTGAAGGTCTTGGGTGGAAGCCAGCCCTGCAACAGCTCCTCAGCATAAAAAAAAAGGGAAAAAGAGGGTGGTCCTCTGAACCCAAAGCAATCCTGGGCAGCTCACCGTACCTCCCACCCACCTCTTCGTAAATATAGAAATTTCTCCCGCACAGAACATCAGTGACAGTTTGGTGAGCTTAGATATCATAAAAAATTAATGCCATAAAGGTGCTTTATGAAGTAGGTAGTAATCTTGCTCCATATCGAACGCTCGTATTTGCCAATTATTCTGTGAAGTTTTGCTAATATTTTAACTCACCTCCCATAAGAGCCAGCACAATCTATAAGCAAACATTTGAACTAATCACAAACAACTAAATAGAACAAGATAGATTTCACAGCTTCTCTCCTCCTTAAAAAACGTTGGATTGCTAGGGAAGAACAAGCAAGCCCTGTACTTCACCAAGTGTGACGGATCACCTCTGCAAGTCAAAAAAACCCCAAAGCCTCTAGAGGAAGCTTTTAACAGACAGACACCTACGTTCGACACAGGTAGTTTACATACATATCTCTAAGATAATAATTCAGATAGTATCTTTCACCTTTTGCACGGACTTTTCCCAAGTCAGGAGTCGGAACATCTCAGTTTTACTCCTGGAGCCGTAACTCATTCACACCCGGCCGCCGTAAGCCCTTTGCTTCTCTGCCCCAGGATACGCCTGCTCTGCGTTCACTCACGTATACACAAGACCGCTCCAGTATTTACCTCCTACCTGCTGGTGGCACTGGGACGCTTTGAACTTTTGAGAAGAATAGTTTAATGTTACAGCACCCCTTGTCATTAGCATTATTAAGAAAGCGGTATGACTTGCAATTGATGGTGAAGGGGTTTTTCTAGCATTTTAGCCACATCCCTTCTCTGCCCTGACTTGGGCTCACTGCCTCGAGGTCTTGCTCAAGGAACTCGGAACAAGGCTCGGAGGAGCTCTTTAGTAAGATGTACTGGTGTGCTGACTCGACAAACGCAATCAAAATGGACATACAAATGGAGCAAAGCTGTGAACACAGCAATTTGTGGGGACATCACATGCAAGGCGGCAAGCCAGGAAGTTCAGACAAGACACGCGGGGCTGGCAGGCCTTTGAACGCAGCAAGGAAATTAGAGGATGTGCCACTGCCGATGAATGGCAGCGTCAGAGTTGCTCACCGTAACCGCACTGCCAGGTCCTCCTCTTTGGCTTCCCCCGTATCTCAGAATTTCCTCGGCTTCCTGAATTTTTCCACATTTTTTTCTTCTCCCGTTCGTTCTTGCTGGGCTCAGGATTTCCATTGCACTCTTTACAGAGTTGGTCACAAAGGTGGGTTACCAAAGGTGTCCCTGTCCCAATCCCTCTCCTTCCACCTCTGCAAAAAGACATGTCCCTATCCACTGCCACCCCAAACTCTTATTTCGTGCTCCCTTCCCTTCCCTGCTCCCTCCCTGCCCCAGGTGCTCGCCTCCTCCCTTGCTGTGCCACGCACTCCTCCCGCTCAAGCCCAGGTAACGTCCCATCTCTCCCTTCACCCCTGCTCTCCAGCTGAACAGTTTTCTGGGTTGGGTTTTTTTGTTTGGGTTTTTTTTTTTTTTTTAATATTTTCTTTTTTCTTTTTCTTGTCTTTTTTTTTTTTTTATTTTGAATATTGTTTGGTTTTCCTTTTTGCTGTTGTTGTTAGAACCATGACATAGATACCTTTAGCCTGGCAGAGATCCGATACGCTCAGGCTGTTCTCATATCATACCTTAAAACAGTCTTCCTAGCACAAGCTGTTTGGGGCAGGAAAGAGAGGCAAAGCTGCGTTCACAGGTGCTTGTGCTGACTTTGGATGGCTTTCTTTTTAAGGCTCAAACAGGATGCTAGCAGAAACTCAGCCACCATATGCTCCTAACTACCTTAAATCCTACTGTAAAAGCAACATTCATCCTTCACCTACCACCACCAATATTGTACACTTGAGGGAGTTACAAGACTACTGATTTCATACAGAAGACAAATGGACAGTAAGACACTGAGTAGCAGAACAGAACTGTAAACTAGAAGCAGGCAGCAAAACATGGATGGCATAAAAAACCCCAGTCAAACTGGACAAATAGAAATAAATCTTCTCATAGAAGACCAAAGAGATATTAAATAAAATTAAAGAAATGTAGAGGTGATAGAAGCACCTGTACGGTATGATAAACCTCGGAAAGGTACTGCTGTGCAAAGTAAGATTGAAAAGGGCGGCTGCCGTCCATCTCCACGCTTGCAACACTGAGCAAAAAGTGGGATCCAGCTCTCCTGTGACTGTCAGCTTCCTGAATTTAATATCTGTAATTTAATATCTGCAGAGGCTCCAAACAACTGAGAAAACCGCTCAATAAGCAGCGCTATCAACTATAGCAGCTGAATGAACTACAATGTTGAACACAAAGACAAGACGAAGATACCATCACCATCTGGCAATTTGATTTCCAGATCGGACCTAGTTTTACTACTGGAATAACGGTCTATTACTAGAACCGCCTAACAGGACCAGAGAGCAACCAACACTTGCTAAGGGGGGGAGCAGGAGAAGCGCAGGGAAACGCGATGGCTTCTACCACTTGAAATGGCAAACAGCAAAATGCGCTTCATAAATAAAACCACGTTCTGCAGCCCCAGGGAAACCAAAAGCACAAATGCCATGACAGCCTGGCAAAGGCTGCAGTCCATCCGATCACCGCTCCAAAAACCGTGCTAAAGAAATTTTGAGCAGGGAAGCAAACTCAACTGTGATTTGTTATTGCCAAAAAATACACAGCCATTGGCAGACAATTATAAATGTTACTCAAAACTATCATCGGAATGAGAAATACCGAGTTCTCCCCACAGGAGGTCCTGTTAGGAAGAGACCGAAGGGAATACAGAAGCTTGTAAAAATGTTATTTCCAGCAGGGAAACATTCTCAGAGAAGAACTTCAGCATCTGAATATCCTTTTGCTCATAACGTAATATCTGACATGTGGTGGATTTGGAGCCCTGGCTTCACTTAAAGAAGCAGATGGAAGATCTTTAAACCATTACAGCATCTTTTGTAGGTTGCATAGATCATATTTAAGCCTTGCAGAAGAGGGAAAAAAAAAAAAAGTGAGCACCAGTTTAAGCTGAAGTCAAAATAACAATATTATGGGAAAAAAGGGACAGAGAATCCCAGTTCTAGGTGAGTAGAAAAGTAGAAAAAACCCACTCTCCGGTGGTTATTTCTGTTCACTTTTTACGATATTGATACGCAACTGGGGATGGTATTTGGGAGATGCTGGTTTAGGTGAGCCTCTGCACTTTGCTCTTTGAGGTTCTAATGTTTCTATTTGTCCAAGGGAGCTTAAGTAGAGTTGTTGAAAGACAAAGTACAAACAGCCAAGTGGAATGGCTCTAGGAAAAGTCTAGCAATTGACATCTGTAAGAAGACATACACCAGTAACAGATCTTTTAAAAAACACGATAGCCAAGGCCGCCACAAGGTGTCGATGTGGTAGCGCTACACACGGGGTTTGCTGCTCCAGGGCTGACCGTGACAGGACAGCCCCCTCCACTCGCGTAAATCCCATCCGCAGGGGCTGCATCCGCTCATCCGCATGCCGAGGGGAGCCGCCAGGCCGGCAGGCCTTGGTGGGGTTTCGGTTCTGCTGGGCACCAAGGCAGCTTCGCCTGGGCCTCCTGGCCAGAGAGGCTCCCGCCGGTTGAAAAAAAAAATAATTCACATACACGAGGCTCGATCACACCAAGCGATTCTGCCGCCTTCTGCCAGCTGCTGCTTCGTACCCGGAGCTGAACCACACTGCGTTGTTAAACCTTCACACCGCGTCTTAACTTTAGCATGCGTTCCACGTTTGAGCAGCCCTAAAAGTGCGCGTGGCAGCTCAGACGGTCTCAGAAGCTGCGACACCGTGCCAGACCCTGGAGCAGCGAGAGCCAGATGCAGGATCACTTGAATAACGGGGTTTCAGAAAGGGGGCATTTTACAAAATCCACCCTTTATTCCATCATTGTATTGTCCCCTCACCTGTGGTTCGAGCTACGGCTGCCCTGACATCGGCGGCTCAGGATTTCTCTTGGCTGGGGCCCAGGCGCCGCTGCCAGGCTTCCCTTCCAGGGCAGCGGCCCTGGGAAAGTCACTCGGGGTTAAGTTTAGAGTTCCAGGTTGGCACATTCTTAACGCAAGCCAAAAATAAGTGTGAATGGGGATCAATTTTATGAATTTGCTGAGCTGCCAATTATATTTTACAGCTGAAATCTGAAACTAGGTTTGCCAATTGGGTAAGTACCACAGCCAACCCTTAGACAGAAATTAATCGGAAAAACACTTTCTTTTCGAGTCCAGAGACCACTGCTTTACAAATGTTATCTCTAAAGTCTTTCCAGGGGGACTTTGGACTTTACTGGTCAATCTCAACACAGAGGATTTTAGTTAAATACGTTTATTCTCTTGCATACGTGTCAATCAAGAGTTAGGCAGATATAACGTCAAGTATCCCAGGCATGCAACTGTAAGGCAGCACTGAAGGAAAAATGAAAATAAAGCTTCTTGAAAGCAATTCAAAATGCCACAGTTTCCTATTGCCTTCCTTTTACACCTTCCTTCCTTGCATTTGTGGGGAGCGGGGTCACCACAGCTGAACAGTTGCCCAAGGCCAGCTAGCTTGTGCCCCCACACCTCCATAAAAGCACGAACAAAACTCCCCGCGAGCCAGGCGGAGGCTGGATGTGCAACGCGACACACACAAGCTTGAGCTCACAGCTATCTGAAACCTGCCTGCAGCCTGGTTTCTGAGCTCCTTGCCAAAGGCACAAATAACCCCCTCGGGTCCTGCTGTCGCATCCCTGGCGCTGCAGCAATGCTGGCTTGAAGGCAGGATTCCTTGAGCCTCTTGATGGAGCCTGTATTTGCCCACGGGCCGACAGCCGATTCCCAGCGCTGTGCCGGCCTCCCTCTCGTTCATGCAGCCTGCTTTAAATACTGCATCTGCGGTACCCAGCAAAGCTCAAAACGTAGGCTTTTATGTTCCGGAAAATGCGGTTTCTGTCCCATTTCAAGGCAGAATTGCACCTCGGTAATAATATTACAAAAGTTACACATGCTTTCCTGACTTTATTGTCTAGACAAGAATCTGTAAAAACAAGACACCCCCATCCTTTTTGCACACATCTAATGAACAAAAAAACCTTTTACACTTACATATTTTTAGTAAAATTGCCCTGGAGAGATTGCCATGGTGAAAGCAAAGACCGCAAGAAGAATCAGAATGCCTCAATTGTAACTGAGTTCTTAAACAGTCAAGCTGAAAAACTACTGAGTTGTTCAGGGTATTAAATTCTAAGCTATATAAATCCACTGGGAAACTTCCAGAGCAAATCATTTAGAGGATACAGACGATGCTGTGATGTGTACGTCCCCCGCACAAAGGCTGCATCGCACCGGTACAAAGCTGGGACCCAAAAGGACCCAAACCCCAGGCTGTGCGCAGGGTTTTGTGGGAACATCCCCAGGGGTGTTGCTGTGGCCCTGCCCGGAAACGCTGCTCTCCGGTACACGGCATCCAAAGCACGGGGTAATCTGCACCGAGAGCTGCACACAGCTGAAAGCAAAGCTTCCCACGGGGTGGCCTCCACATGATTCTGAAAGAAGCAGGAAAACACCGGCTCCACTCCTTCCCGCTCAGGGACCAGACAGCTCTGTACGGGGTTGAGAGTACAATAAAACGTTGCCAGCTCAGGGTTGACTCAGCAGCTCGTGTGCATTACACCAAGCCCTGCTCCATCACACATGCTAGCAAGCAAGTCAACAGAGAACGACAAAATACACCATTTAGGAGCTCCCCGCGACCATACCATGGTATAACCCCTCACAACACTGCGGCGGGCTAACCTGCTCCAGACTAGAAAGGGCTAAAAAGGCAGGGAAAAGCAAACTCCACCCACCCAGATATTGGAGGCTGGTACAAAAACATCTGCAAAAGGTCAGTGAGCGTGCTGGCTCGCATTACTGCTTGAGAACACGCAGGGGGAACTAACTGTGCCTGTCTCCTGACAGCTGGCAGGCACCCTCGCAAACCACCAAATAAAAAAAACCCCAAACATCCAGAAGCAGCCAACAGGAACTGCAGGTACGGAGCTGCTCTTGTAGCTAAATACAATACAGCAGGGTTTCGGGGTGGAGAACACCACAGAAAGCAAGCTCTTCCAAAGAGGGGCGATGGCTGTCGCTTTAGAGGATCACACAGGAGTTGCTAACATGACTAACGACAGACAAAACAAGCCTCTGAGCAATCCAGTTTATGTCACCTACCCCAGGCCCTTATCCACAACTTCTTCACTGGTGTGTTTTACTTGTTGGTCTTTTATAAGCTTGGAGTTAAGTGCTTTTACTCTTAAAAAAAAAAAGAGAACAGAGAGAACAGTAGCTTATGGTGGTAACAGCAGAATCCAACTGTGCTGTGAAATGAGCTGTGTCACCATTCTGAGACCTGGCTAGAGTCATGCAATCAAAATTCAGGAAAAAAAAAATTAATTCAATCAGCACTTGATAATATCTTCCTTTTGGCCTCAGAAGCCCTTCCACATTAGTCAGAAAACAGCAGCTGTGACCCAACGATGGGCAATGCTGAAATTCGCCATTCCCTGTCACCCCTAGGGAGGGTGTGCCATTCTGGTGCCAGAACACAGGCTTTGGTGCTCATTAATAATTCCCAAGAATGGGAGCCCCACGGAGCCCCACCCTGTAAACTAGTAAAGAGGACGCCTCCACCTGGGGAGGGTGGTGCAATCCCTGCGCTGAAGCATTACTACTGCATTTTGTCCTAAGTCTCACGAGACAAATTTCACACGTGAAATCAAAAGATACTGAGTGAGTTGAAATCACCACACAGCAGCCTACCACCTTCTGGGGCAGTTCTAGAGCTAATAAAAGTGTTTTAAAAACCAAGAGAAAAGGATGGTTGCTGTGGGCTGACAGACTGACGTTCAAGTGAGATCTAGATGCTGCTTCAAGTCTTGAACTAAACCACTGTATGCAATCAAAGATCAGTAGGTTCAATCCTGGTATCAGGATACAGGTATTGGTCCAGGAAAAGAATAGAATGAAGAGACAGGAGTGTATCAAATAAGTGAAAGAAAAAAAAAAAACCAACACAAAGCAATAGATGAGGAAACGGATGGTATGCTTTTCAACAAAACTACGTAACCTTTGCATGTTACTTATCTTACATCCACTTTGAACACAGCTGGGCTCCTGAAGTGGGTAGGAACTTTCCGAGCACAGTATCACATGGCACAGCCATGCCTGATAGTTGTTTTGGGTGCAATTGTAAGTGATGTGAATAGTAACAGTGTTTTTCTCCATCACCCATCTCTACTGTTGCTTCAGGAAGCCCTGAGATCTGGAACGCATCACAGTTGCCTTGAAAAATGGCAAAGTCTGTTTTGCAGAGCAAAACTACTGATAAGTTTGGAGGGTGGAGCTTGGTCACCAGGGCTGTGGGGCTGGGCGAAAAGCACTCCCTGGTGAGACCCACTGGGGCAGCTGTAGGGTCCATTAACGAAAGGAAATTTCGTCTCAGCCCCTGCTAGCTGGCTGTTCTGTTTCACCTAGTCCTGAGCCCCAGGGCCAGAAGTCAAGCTGGTAAGGGCAGACCACTGGCCAGGCAGCACAGCACTTGGTTTCCTTAGGGGTTTGAAAAGCCTAAGGGATTTAATTTAAAAGTATCAAGCTCAGCAGAAAAAACACCGCATTACTAACCATTATTAAAGAGGGAGAGCTTTTGTCATGTCCTTCAGCTAAAAAATAACAACATGAACTCATGTACAGGGCAGCTGTGGCAAGGATTAGCAAAGGTTTCTAAAACCAAGAGCTACGCTGTCTTTTGAATATATATATACACACTTTTTTTTTTTTTTTTTTTAAACTTATGTACAGCAGCAGCTTAGTTGCACTGGCATAGTATGAACCTCTAGCACACAGCCCCACTTCTTGAAAACCTTAACATTCTGGAACAAAAAGCTCATGAAAGAAAACAAAAGACGCATCCCAGTTTTAATCCAAATTTTCACTGTAGCTACTGGATAGTTGCAACAAGATGTAGGAAATTTGGCTTGAGTGGTGGTTCAAGTCTCTAATTAGAGAGGGGAAAAAGGAAATCTGAAAAGACAGAGGCAGAGACAGAGACGAACGAAGGCAGAGGGAATAGCAAAATCTTGGGTTCACATTCTGCACAGCGCTCGGAGCAGAGCTGCCACGTCACCAGAGCAGAGCATCTTTTAGAAACCAGCAACACAGTAATATTGCTCAGACAAATGATCCCTGTGGTGGTACCTATAAAGACTGTGAGAAAACATCTATGATCTTCAGGATGTCTTTACAGGTTATACATGAGAGGAAGCGTACAAACCAATAACTCTTCCAGCAGAAAGAAGAGCTGGACCTGCTGCTGCTTCAATCGCTGCACAAGAAGGTGGTTCTTACAACTGTCCCGATTAACCTTCCCTGTCCTCTCTAACAGGTCCCTTTACACAAACTTAGTTTTGGGCAAATGACTTTTGAGTGGCATTTCACACTTTTTCACTACTTTCCACAGCATCCCAGTGAGCTCCAGCCCCATAGTAACCAGACGAGTGGGAAGGGGCACAACATATCCAAGTATCTTCCATACCTTTCTTTCAAACAGCAGCTCCCTAGAGTGGGGGACAGTAAGCCTCCACTACAGTGCTGTAAGACACCAAGCAAATCATTCTGGAAATTTGACTAACACACAAAAAAAAAAGCAACAAAAGCAAAACTGAGAAGAGATTTTGTAAAAAATAAATCCATCTGTCCAATTATGTTCTACCCAGGATATAACACATGAAATGCCAAATATTAAAAATAATAAACCAAAACAGGACTCCCCAACTTACACTTTACAGCTAACTATGAAGTACAGAGTTGCTACCACGAGTAGTGTTTGTAAATGAAGCAGTATTTTTTTTTTTTAAATGTCAGCTGATAAGAGACATTCCGTACACACAAAAATTGCTTTGCTTATAATCTTAGATCAAAATAAATATAAAACCACTATAAAATGAATTCTTTATTTGAAGTTTTTGGGCTGATAATTTTCATAATTAAGTTTTCACTCCAAACAAACATTCATCCTCTCATCTGAAACATGTTTCCCATCACATCAGAAGAACCATCAGTATTCACCAACCTGTTTTGAACTCACTTCTATATTTACTGCCTTGATTAGAAAACACCACTTGTTAAGTTTATTATTGTAGTATGATGGTAAAAAGCTAATCCAGAATTACTGATGCATTGGCCTTCCTTTTGAGGCTATAAGGTGTTTATTTTAAGGAGTAAACGTCCAACCTCTGAAATGGTAGAGTCAGAATAACCCATTTTACCTGCAGGCACCTCTCCTCCGCCGTGGGCGAGCAGCTGCGTACCAGCCAGACGAGGCACTCTGGGGACTCACTTGCCACTGTCCTTTACTTAGGAGGACCTTGTGAACCTTTCCTTGGCGTGTAACCAAATGTGCCAAGCGTGAGACCCTGGCACACGATGGAGACATGGCTGCCCCGTAAGCAGATACACAGCGGTGACACCCGCATTTCTCTCATGTAATGGGAAAGGAGATTTGTGCTGAGCTATTTTCAGGTACCTCCTACGCAGACCGCACCTCCCACTGCCTCTGAAGCGAGCATGACAAGTTGGCCATCCTTTCCTGTCAAAATGAATCTAAATTGAATACTCTGATGCTGCTGTTCCCTAACCTTACTGTTCTTCTGCTGACCTTAGCACCGTATTGTACAAGTCTGCAAATAAATCATGGGATAGAAACACATTTGGTCATCGTGCCCAGGAACGTAACACATCAATCAACTCAACCACCACAAAAACAAGGAATCCCCTCTGATGACTTGCTACACGACGTGATAAATGCATTTACTTGTACCAACAGACTTCTAAGGCACCACAGACCAAGCACATGACGGATCTTCATGGCCAGGCACGCTATGGATGCTATGCTCGAAGTTACTAACTCTAACATTTACAGCCTTTCCAGCTTTGAGGTCTTATGTTTGCCACATTTTAGTTTGCATGCTACAGTGGGGTGCAAGAAAAGCAACACCACTTGCTTCTGCATATAAAGAACAAAGGAGAGAGTATTCCATAGTCCATTTCCTCTCTCTCTCCATCGCCACAGTTCATGGCCCTGGATCCCAAACGCTTGCAATAGGAACATGAATTTAAGGTAAAGCTTATCAGTCATAGGCTGGATATGGTCTGCTGATATCTACTAAAACAAAACCACATTAAAAATGCTTAATATAAATTTCCTCCATTCATTTGTTACCAAATCAACTACATCAAAACTGTATTGGTACTGTGCTCCTATAAACGGTGTGGAAAAATAGCATGCAGTCACAGAATTTAGAGCCATAACACAATGCACATCCATAAAAAATGGAATTAGGTTTATACAAGCATCTCAAATTGCTCATTTGAGTAGTACCCCAATTGACATGCTACTTTTCTTCTTCAAAATCTGTACTCACGTGCAACATGACAGTGTTTTATTATGCTAAATAAACTTGCAAATAACAGGCAGCCTATTTGCAACTTAAATGGATGAAGAGAATGGGACACTGGGAAAAATGGCTAACTTCATGCCTGCAGCAGCATTGCACTGGCTGGAGACTGTTATATTTTGGTTAAGTATTAAAAATATCTGTGTATTTGATGAAAACATAATTATATCCACCTACACTGCTGGTAATTAACATGTCTAGTCTGACTGAAGCAAGTAGTTCCGTGAGTTCTACCAGTGCTGCCTCTGAAGGTGGCACTATTTGAGAGGCTCTACCATAGAAGCAAGCATATCACTGATACAGAACTGCTCAAAGAAAAACAAATAAAAAACATTGAGAGTTGTATCAAAAAGAAAAAAAAGTCGAGATTTAGTCTGATCACATCATTCTCAATGTTCATCATCATTCTCAAGTGTTCCTAGAGCACTTAAGCTTGTCACGGAGCCTGAAGCCCTCAAACATTTCACACTAACTCTTCCTGTTCTCTCACTCTCCAGTAATTTTTAAGTAGCTTACACAAAATATGAGCCTCACAAGGCATTCTGGACTACATAAAATCAAAGACTGTTCCTCAAAGTTAGCAATAAAAGAGCTATTCAAGCAGTCAGGCTTGAAAAAGAAATGCATTGTCATCATTCAACTCTGTACCAACGAAAGGAATAAAAAGTTTAAAGCTAATTTGTATTTTCTGTTCAAATTATAAGGATTTTTTAACAATAAGAGATAAATAAATAAAATATGTTAAAGCATTTACCTGCTATTTAAAGTTAGAACTAAATTTTATAGTAAGAATTGCCATGGATTCACAAGCTACACTACAGAAGCTGCTAATTAACTGTACTGAAAAGTTTCTGCCAGTGTTTTATAGCAATACTCCCATTTTAGAATACCAAAGTAGTATTGAAAAGGGTAAATATGCAGTAGATTTCAATACTTGGCGCTTTTTTTCTTCTGTTAATGCTTGTTCTACTCAAGTCTTCCTTTAATTTGCGTCCAGGCTCCAACGTACGTTCAAGGTAGAATAATCTGATTCAAGAAAGGCAGTACTGATAAGGATACTTTTCTCAAAATGAAAAATGTATCCTCCCTGGGCATCTACAAAATATGCTGAAGGCAGACATTTCAAGATCATAAAATTGATTAAGCACACACAAATAAAACAAATACACAGACAAGCACAAATACGGACCATGCAGTTTTCAAATCAATCTATTATTAGCTTAAGACTGAAGATATTAAATCTCACAATTAATCTGAGTTTCAGGGGTGTCACACGTAACCATAATCCTGGGCAACAGAACAGCTCTACTGATTGGAGACTGCAGAAGACGAATGTTTTTAAAATTTATCTAGAAAGCTAGCAATGTGAACTGGTCAGTTCCACAGAGCTGATTTAAGACAGCAGCCCAGTTACTCGCTCTGTCTCAGTTTCACTGCCTGCAATTCTAAAGTTGTCCCAATTTTGAAGCTTGACCAAGTGATGAGTATTTAATACATTCACAAAAAATAAACAGAAGCATCTCTAAAAGCCAAGAAGTGTACTTCTCCCTTCCTGCTAGAGGGAAATCATTTGGTGTGTGTGGTTTTTTTTTTCCTCCAGTTACAGACATCCCTGACAAAGACAGTACAAAAATGTAAAGTCATAAACCAGCATCCAAAATAAACTGCTGATGTTCACAAAGTCTAATCTTACTGCAAATATTTCATTTTTTATATTTATCTTGGGGGGGGGGTGTGGGCAGAATCAGCAGTGAAATTTAGTTCTATTTCATCCTTCAAAATTTAAACCCTTAAAACCCTACCCTTTAAAAACATACAATAGTTAGAATAGTGATATGTCACTATAATGGTATCAACTTCAAGAAAGAGCTAATGATATACATGACCTGAAATATGGAAAGAACATAAACCCCCTGAAGCTGAAGGTAAAAGTCTGTGGAACCGACAACACGAGAGATGTCACTTCTCTTATCCCACTATTCCAGTATCAGTTATTGAAAATAACGCCTGATACACTCTCATACCAATGTGTTGATGGCTCTGCATAGCTAGCTGGAGCTAGGCTGTAAATACTCTTTTTTTCCCCTTCAGGAAATAAACACTCAAATAAACACAGGGAAAAGATCAATTATGCATTTGATGGGATAAGCAGAATTCCATTTTACTTATTTCCCCAAACATGCCTTTTCCACCACACAGCTGATTGGAGTTTGTTGTTTGCTTTTTAAATACAGCTGCCCTCCTCACTCCAAACGCTATTTTTCATACAGCGGATTAAGGCACTCCAGTTGATCAGTCTGCGTTAAGGAATGTTTTTTGCTGGATCTGTAGTTAATCTGTTTATAGACGCCTCCTGAAGGGCTTTTACACAGCATCACCGTGTCTCAGGAAAGCCCAACTGCACATACCAGATGGCTGTCTAGACAGGGTCCAAGTGGGAAAGACATGTCCAGGAACACTCTGCATCTCAGAGCACTATAATATACATAGCACCAAAATACAGTTTAACCATATTAATCCTTAAACTGTGCTTATATTAACAGTACACAAAGTACATAATCTATTACCTTGGACAAAGTGGTTGCCCATTTTGAATTAGAAAAATATTTTTAAATATCACAAACCCTTAAGGCTTGAAGAAAAAAGGGCCTGTGTCTAGCTTATTACTTTATGAATAAGTGAATGGTTCTTTCGTCAGGACACAATCTTGTCAGTGCAACTTTATGGAATACATTCCTTAGACTCACTGAATTAGAATTAAACAGAATAATGCGTGAGAGGAAAGACATGATTCAACAAAACAAAGGCTTAAATAAAATCGCTGATTGGTCATAAGAAATCAGCCTACTCTTAATACTGTTAATGCTTATTATTCCATTAAGTATTCTGTTGCTCCACAGTGTGGAAAAAGCAAACAAATCACAAACCCAAACATTAGAATATAATTTTTTTTTTTAATTTTTATAAATAACTTATCTGTTACAAAGGCAGTTTACCCAGCTAAATCACAAAACCATCAACTCAAGATATCCAAATTAGGTTTTATTAATAAACAGGTAAAAACTGATTTGTCAATCTTCACATAGAACTGCAGATGAAGCTGAAAAACAAGGCCTCATTTTATAAACAAAATGCATTGAATGCAAGTGCTTTGGGTCTACTGCCTAATTACCTGGGATTGGCATTTTCTTCCCACATAAAAAAAAATGCAAAGCCTTCAAAACAAAGGCCTCTGTGCATTCACATAGATCACTTGTAAAACTCCTAATAAAATTGTCCACTGGCAAATGTTTACAGTGGGTGACAGTCTACTTTGTCTCTTGCTACATTGTTAGCACTCCCTCCAGCCTCACGCTAAGTGCTGCTACATAATTCTTTGCGTGCCGTCTTTCATGCATACTGTACTGGAATTCCATTTTCTTGATCTCGGTTACATACACATCCCCGATCATGTGAATATTTTCCTTAAAAAAAAAATAGATCATCAAAACAAAGAGATGCTTGAGGTTGCTTCAGTGTTCAAGTCTGTTTGATTTCTCTTTTCCAGCCTTTATTTCAGTTGTCCTAAATATTGCTATCCTTGTTTTCTATAAATATGAGACTTCGCCACAAAGTCAGGTTTAGAAACCGGCTGCCAAAACAGGAAAGCATTTAAAGTCCTTGAACAAAGCTGTACGATGCTGCTGCTGTTGATTTTGGCACTGTATGTACTTCCCCAATGAATCTCTCTTCAGCAGTCTGCAAGATACCCAGCAGATGAAGCAAGCTTAAATCGGATGCTGATCTGTTGGTGGGTTGAAAGTTTCTTAGTATAAAGTTTCCTCACGCCAGACAAAAAGCTACCTTGTGTCACCCACCGTAAAAATCAGTGTACAGAGTGAACTATATGCATAACTCTTCCAACTTTTCCTGCATTTTTACCACGCTGCATCTGCAGGTCTTCACAGATCATCAGCATTTACAAGAGCAATGTACAGAATGAGCAGAGGAAAGCTATTTTGTGCATAGTTTCTTATTAATGCTCTTATTTTTAAGGCATTGCTTCTCTCAGATAAAAGCTTAAAAAAAGGGACATGAGCGTGCTTAATCACTTAAAGGGAAAAAAAGAAAGTTAACAAAAAGACTATTACACTATACATACAGAAGTACAAGAAAATAATAAAGGTGAAGAAAAGAAATCACTTAAAGCAGGCTCTAGAGCTATGTACAGTAGGAAAAGCTTTGGGGTATTTCACTGTGTGTATTGTACAGACAACGCATGCAGTTTTTCCTTTTCATCTTTAGATGTGATTGTACTGATTTCTGGCTTAACAGAGATGTTTTCAGGGAAGACAAGTCAAAAAGTACCACTGGTTTGTGAAGTTCTTCCCTTTATCGAAGGCACTATGTGGCAGCAAACAGTTTAAATAGTTAAACCTTGTTCCTTTTAGATCTCCTCTGTGCATGTAGTGTTTCACCGAAAGCTCTGAAAACAAAAACGCTAGCACTCTATTCCTTTCCCCTGTCAAAATTCAGTAGCGACACTGGGGCAGAGAAGAGGATGGGCAACACCCAAGCACTGAACATGGTGTGTGTTACTGGGATACTGGTAATACTGTACATGGTTTAGGCAGCTGGCAACCGAGTCTTTCAGATGACCTTTCAGCCGATCAATTTCAACTGCCTGTGACACAACACTGAGGTATTACTAGCTCTGTGGGCTGACATTTAACATTAGCAAAATACCATCTCATCACACCTTCAACTTTACAAAATCCTACGCGTAAATGCTTTTTTTGTCCCCCAATGACTGGATAGTCCCTTGTATGTTTGCTATGGTTTTACAAAAGGTAACGGGCCTGTTGGCTCAGAAGTGCCTGGGCATTTCACACTGTTCACAGCGATTTAAGGCCGGATGATTTAAAAAAGTACAGGCAGTACAACTCCACTGAGCTCCCTCATCTTCATCTGTGTCTGGAACAGTCTTTGGTGTTTTCACAATGGACCTCTGATCTGTGACATGAAAGAGATAAGATAAGCAGTTACTGACCAAGAACAGCATGGAAAGAATTTTGAGATTTTTTTTTTTTTCAGTAACTGAGATCTTGCTCCTCTGAGAACAGCACAGTTATTACAAGTGACAGAGGCAGCTTTTGCCACCCCCTTGACTACAGCTTGATTGTAAGTCAGCCAAATGGCACAAGGTGAAACTATAAAAACAAGTTTCCCATCTCTTCCCTCTGCTTTCTTCCCTTTTGGTCTCAGTTCAAAGCTGTTCCATGAAAAGAGATAAAATTTAGAAATTAATTAGCACAGGAAAACAGGCACGAGATTTAGAAGTCTGAGGTCTACGGAGCAGTCTAAAATTAATTATGACAAGAAGTGCTCTGCAGCCTTTTGACATATTTAACATGTTGACCCCAGAATGAGTATCAGCAGTTCTTCCTCAAACCAGATAAGCAGTCAGATACACTAAAGAAAAATCAATGCTTAGCTCTGCCACACTGTACAGTAACCCTCCCAAGCATAGAAGTGCATCTTTTTGCATGATGTGTTAGACAACAACCTTCAAGTATTTTTTTGACACTGTCTCCCATAACATCCTCATAGGTAAACTTAGGATATGTGGGTTAGATGAGTGGACAGTGAGGTGGGTTGAGAACTGGCTGAATGGCAGAGCTCAGAAGGTTGTGATCAGTGGTGCAGAGTTCAGTTAGAATCACAAAGGCCTCTTCCAACCTAGACGATTCTAAGATCATTGAGTCCAATCATAAAACTAACACTGCCAAAACCACCACTAAACCATGTCCCTAAGCACCACGTTTGCCCATCTTTTAAATACCTCCAGGGATGGCCATTCCACCACTTCCCTGGGCAGCCTGTTCCAATGCTTGATGACCCTTTCAGTGAAGAAATTTTTCCTAATATCCAATCTAAACCTCCCCTGGCGTAACTTGAGGCTATTTCCTCTTGTCCTATTGCTTGTTACTTGGGAAGAGAGACCGACCCCCACCTTGCTACAACCTCCTTTCAGGCAGTTGTGGAGAGCAGTAAAGTCTCCCATGAGCCTCCTTTTCTTCAGACTAAACAACTCCAGTTCCCTCAGCCGCTCCTCATCAGACTTGTGCTCTAGACCCCTCACCAGCTTCGTTGCCCTTCTCTGGTCATGCTCCAGAATCTCAGTGTCTTTCTGGTAGCGAGGGGCCCAAAACTGAACACAGTATTCAAGGTGAGGCCTCACCAGTGCTGAGTACAGGTGAATGATCACTGCCCTAGTCCTGCTGACCGCACTATTCCTGATACAAGCTAGGATGCTGTTGGTCTTCTTGGCCACCTGCGCACACTGCTGGCTCATATTCAGCTGGCTGTTGACCAACAGCCCCAGGTCCTTTTCTGCCAGGCAGCTTTCCAGCCACTCTTCCCCAAGACTGTAGCGCTGCCTGGGGTTGTTGTGACCCAAGTGCAGGACCCAGCACTTGGCCTTGCTGAACCTCATACCACTGGCCTTAGCCAATTGATCCAGCCTGTCCAGATCCCTCTGTAGGGCCATGCTACCCTCAAGCAGGTCGACGCTCCCACCTAATTTGGTGTCGCCTGCAAACTTACTGAGGGTGCACTCAATCCCCTTGTCCAGGTTGTTGATAAGGATATTAAACAGAACAGGCCCCAATACCAAGCCCTGGGAAACACCAGAAGGTGTTGGAGGCCTGTAGCTAGTGGTGCTCCCCAGAGGTCAGTACTGGGTCCAGTCTTGTTTAATGTATTCATCAATGACCTGGATGAGGGGACAGAGTGTACCCTCAGCAAGTTTGCTGATGACACAAAACTGGGAGGAGTGGCTAGTTAGAGTGTTGGGCAGAGAGGAACCTAATGAAGTTCAACAAGGGCAAGTGCTGGGTCCTGCACCTAGGAAGGAATAACCCCATGCACCAGTACAGGTTAGGGGCTGACCTGCTGGAAAGCAGCTCTGCAGATAGAGACCTGGGAATCCTGGTGGACAACAAGATGACTATGAGCCAGCAATGTGTCCTTGTGGCCAAGAAGGCCAATGGTACCCTGAGGTGCATTAAAAAGAACGTGGCCAGTGGCCAGCAGGTGGAGGGAGGTCATCCTCCCCCTCTATTCTGCCCTGCTGAGGCCACATCTGCAGTACCGAGTCCAGTTCTGGGCTCCCCAGTTCAAGAAAGACAAGGAACTACCAGAGAGAGTCCAGCAGAGGACTACAAAGATGATCAGGGGACTGGAGTATCTCTCTTACCAGGAAAGGCTGAGAGACCTGGGTCTGTTTAGCATAGAGAAGACTGAGAGGGGACCTTATCAGTATCTAAAGGGCAGGTGTCAAGAGGATGGGGCCAGACTCTTTTCAGTGGTGCCCAGCGACAGGACAAGGGGCAACAGGCACAAACTGGAACACAGGAAATTCCACCTCAACATGAGAAAAAACTTGTTTACTTTGAGGGTGACAGAGCACTAGAACAGGCTGCCCAGAGAGGTTGTGGAGTCTCCTTCTCTGGAGATATTCAAAATCTGCCTGGATGCACTCCTGTCCAGCCTGCTCTAGGTAAACCTGCTTTGGCAGGGGCGTTGAGCTAGATGATCTTTGAAGGTCTCTTCCAACCCCTACCATTCTGTGATTTTAAAAGAGAAAAGACGAAGAGAGAAAAGACATCAAAAAGATGAAAAGAGAGAAGACCGACACCTCAAGTTAAGGGTTCCCGGTTTAGGCAATCTATTTCATAATCAACATTTAAACTAGATTCATAGACTAGAACTTGATACTAGAGGCAAACCAGATATTAGTATTAAATCCAAATTTTACTACTACAGTACCTTTGGGTTTTGGTGGCACCGGACCAAGAAATCCAATATTATCATAAAAATTATGAATAGCACTGGGATTAAAATGTGGTCCTAAAAATAAAAAGAGAAAAGAAAGTGCAGCAGTGTTAAAAATAAACTTGGGTAGGAAAGCATATCACATTTTTTAGGCAGTAATTCTGAAACAGTACTTTTATTCACTTACCACCTTTTATATCAAGGTGTCAATACAGACCCAGAGTGAGATATTAGTGATGTCAACAGCACACATGAAGATACTTACTGCCCAATATATGCAATATAAAGTCAGAAACAGAATCCAGCAGATAAAGCTCCTTAAATATATTTTTTTCTGCCGCTCTTAAAAATTTAACAGCATTTTATGAGTAAGTTTTACCTGAAACTTTTTCTAAATTGTAACTATACTGGAAGACATGTGCTATCTACTATGCAGTATTTTATATATGCTTAGATTTAATACCTATAGCAACTCCTAACTCCAGCTTACCGTAACAAACATATAAAATCACATGCAATCTGAATATTCTATTTAAGGTCAAGTTTTTAGTGCATTACATTCAGTATACCTGTCTACTTTCTCCTTATCTATAGGTACATTGAAGAACTTCCATGGCTCATGACTGAGCTGATCTAACAGCTCGCTGCTGCTGAAAGTGGAAAGCATTAGTCCCTTCCCTCTCACTATCTCAGTTTTCCCTTCCCATGCCTCTCCCTCACATCAGCTGTAGCAAGCTCTTCCAGCAGCGCAACATTTTTTGCTTGGCTAACGAGCAGAATCAGCTCTGCAAAGGGTCTAAAAAGCTAATACAGAGCCAGAGCACAGTAAGTGACAAGAGAGAAGTAGGAAGAGAGAGAGACTTCTTGTTGGCAGCTTTTGAATTGGCTCAGCCGTCTCTTAATTTCACTCCCATGATCAAAGGCTGTGTCCTTGCAGACAAGGAAAGTGGAAGGAGGAGAGCACACTGGAACTTTTAACTGTACTTTATATTTGCTAACTTGAGAGACTGAATACAAGATAGAAGAAGTGGAAGACAAGAGACATAGATGGATGCATACCTATGGCTGTATCATTTAGAAAACTTCTTCTGCCTCTTCTTTGATACTCAAATAACCAGATTTCCCCCTCCAGCATTTATTAAATAAATGGCATCACAAGTTTCTCTTCTGAGCCAAGTATGAGATAGGAATGACGATGGGATTAGGAAAATCATAAAGCCAACAAAAACAACAGGCTTAGAAGACAATTACTTCCATGGTTTCACTCAAAGTAATGTGATGATTTTGCAAATCGTGTGTATACCCGTCATTTAATAACACAAGACACTTTTGATACATGCAGACAGTGAAAGAAGAAAAAAAACCCCCAACATTTACAGTTGCTGATGTATTAAGACATACTGTACCTCTTGCTTGAAAAAGATCAATCTCTTTGGTTAGGCAATCTATGTCTATCTGCAGCTGTCTGTTACAACTTCTTAACTGTTGCATTTCTTCCAGCTGAAAAAATAAACCTGCCTGTTAGACTTTTTTGCCTGTTTTCCCATTTTATTATCCATTATCATTCACACACAGGTAGACAGCATTTAGTTATTTCAGAAGTGAAGATAAAATAAACTTCCCTTATGATGACCTTTCTTTTAATCCAAGTATAATCTTACAAAAAAGCTTTCAGACCCACTGAATTCTTCTCTCTCATCAGACTTCAGAGCTGACTGAACAACTCCAGACTGTGGTCAGGACACAGTCAATGGTCCACCAGATCAATGGCAGATCTTCTGGCACTGAAAACTAGTGCATTAATCAGTTTCTTTGAGACTGGTATACGCATGAAGACCACAAAATACTGTGTGTGGAAAGCAATACGAGTATTAAGTTGTAGTCTGAAACGTTAGGTTTAAGAATATCTGGAAGAACTACTATGTCAAACCTTCCATGACTGCCTTTAAAAGCAAAACTTCATACAGCAATTAGTGAACTGAAAGGTTTTGCTTAAATAATGCATATTTAGTCTTTAAACTACACTGTTTATCAGTTTAATTCTAGCTATGCTGCCTGTCACTAGTATATTGTAAGTGTATGAGCAACTGTTCCCTTAATTTATTGTGACAGACCACACTTGTGGTTTAGGTTTATAGCCTATAGACATTTCAACTTACTGATGGAATTTGGGAAACAGAATTCGATCTTTTCAGGCGCCTTCGTGTTAGATTATTCTCCATTTCATTGACCTCTGATTTTAGTTTATCCAACTTTTTCTTTTGAATCTCAAGTTCTCGTTGAAGTCGCTCCATCCTGGCCTTCTGGTGTACCAGTAAAGCTGCAATACATAAAGTCCCATTTTATCTTCTTTATTATCCTTCACATGGCAACATCAGATAAAAATGAAAGTTAGTATTTTTTTGGGAAAATACAGACAAAAAAAACATTGCTACAGATTGCTTTTCCATTCTCCTCATAAGGAAATCTCTGCCGTAAGACAGAAACTGTTGTATTTTTGAGAACAGCACAAATCAATTGCAGACAACAAGCAAATACAATGAGAAAGTCATACAACGTATGATGACCATGCAAAATTTAGCTGTAATCTGTAAAATCTTTTTCAAGAACCCAACCAATCCACAAGACTGACTACCAGAAACTAACAACAAATGTTTCCTTGCATCATATTCAGCCCAACCATTGCAAAACAGGTAGTATGAAGAGGATTTCAGAGAGACAGCTGCAATACTATATATGCTAGAAAAGCATCATGATTTTGACTTTTTATTGCTATTTGGATTGGAACATAATCCAGTGCTCTTGTTATAGCAGGATATACCAAATGAAACCAAAACAGAAAGTTTTATCATAGAGGCTGGATTGTAGGCCATTTTATCCCTAAACTATGGTGCAGAACCATTAGCTCAGCTTCTAATTTCTAACACTGCATACTATTTGTAAAGAAAATGGCATGAGGAGAGCTAATTTCAAAACAATGAAGTTAGCATTTAAACCATTTTTTTAAAGCTATAAAGAACATAAGTAGCAGAACACAAATAGATACAATTTAAGGAGTTTATTTCATTAAAGGTAGGTATACTATTAAATATCACCACATGAGAAGATGACACTGATCCAAGAAATAATCACCTTCTTTAAAACTGAAAAAGTATTTCATTAAATAAACCCAACAAACATTTCAACTTCTGCACAGTCATTCACTCATCCATTAAATTATTAATTCATATAAACTGTGATCACTTTCACAGACTATGGGTACCTTTATAGCACTGCGGAAATTATAAAAAAAAAAGTAGCAATAACAAGGTATTTTAAAAAGATTGAATTTGCCTCACAAAGTGTTTAAACAAAACTCTGGCTGGAACATGATGTTTAATTCACCATGATTTCTTCAGGTACCAAAAAATTAGAAGCACTCAGATTTGGTTGGTTAGGTTTTCTGAGTAGTAGCAGAGGAAAAAAAAAGTACATCAAAAAGATGCAACTTTCTACATCTTCATCAAGCAGAACTGTCCTCTGCTGCAATTCCTGCCTGTTCATTCATTCACACATTGTATTTCATCTTTCAGAGGTTCTTCAAAAGGAAGAACCATGCCAAACTATTTTTTGTACAGTGTTACAGAACTGCAAGGCCTTACTGAGATTCAGCCTAGGCTTTTGAGTCATGCGTTCAAAAGATACTGAAATGACAAAGCTGCTGGAGCTTCTGCTTGCTTTTGTTCAATTTAGAGATGTTTGCACAAATAGGTACCTTTATTTGGGGTAGCCACTAGTCACGTTATAGCTAAAGTTGCAGCTGTGTTCATATGTAATAAAAACGTAGTAACTGAAATGCCAAGGTAAAGATTTTTGTTGAAGACTTGGAATCATCAGGTAAGTAGTCTCAAAAGACAGCCTCCCCTCTTGAAAGGTCTTTTAGAAACAGCTGAAGGAACTTTTTCCCATTTACGAACTCCAGGAGTCACAAATGCAGCTGCAACTATAAAGAAAGGAAATCAAAGACTACTTTGCCTCTACTCTTGCAGGGAGAGTACAAGCCCTTTTTCCTCTTCTATTTTCATTGCCTTGGTATTACTGCTGAAGCAACTCCTCAAAGCCCAGGTTACTGGTACTTGACCTGCAGCAACACAGCTGTGCTCTACTGACCAAACTCAGAACTCTTCAGACCTGTGAAACTATGGATACAGGCTGCCAGTGAGCAGCCAGTATGCTGCTGTATGGTAAGTGAGGAAGAGTGCTACCAGATTATCTCCAGGACGCATAGCATGGCCTCAAGAGTAAGACTATGAGCAAGACTGCCTCTCTGGAGGACTTTGCCCACCGCCCTTCCCCCTGCCCCCCCCTCCTTTTTTTTTTTTTTTTTTTTTTTTTATTATTTTTTTATGGATGATACTAGAGCGTCTAGTGCTTCACTGCTTTAGTAATTTTTTAGTAACACCCAGCACTGTTTGCAGATGCCTTAACTTTACAGAAGGGGAGCTNCGCCCCCCCCTCCTTTTTTTTTTTTTTTTTTTTTTTAAGATACTCTTGTAAGGGGAAAAAACCCACAACTGCTCATTTCAATGTTCTCCCACTTCTGTGGTTTAGAAATTAAGCCATCATTATGGAGCTGCACAGGGAGTGGAAGGCACCGATGGATGCCCACAGCACTATTACATGTTCTTCATTGTCACATCACTTTCCAGACATGATCCAATTTATTCTCCTAGCAGCTTTGTGACTACTTTACCATTTTACAGTTTCAAATCCCAACAGATTTTAACCACATTCATTAGAAAATTACCATTATGATTAAAGAACCACCACTTGATATTGCTATGCTAAACTTCTACTATTAAAAATAACTTGGATAAGGGACTGGCAAGACATTGGTTTAAGTGGTGGCTTTCGCACAGAATTTGGTAGTTTTGCTTAAATACCAATTTGGCAGCTGTAGGAAAAAATGGGGTGGGGAAGACAAAAATCTCTCCAAATCCCACTACAGTATTTAATAATGGAAATCAGCAATTTAAGTATTCAGCTCCCTCTAGTGTTGATCAGAGCAACTGAAAACGTTAAGAAAAAAAACTGCAGTGCATCTCAGAATCTAACGCAATTCAGCTACTAGATCCAGTTTACACTGTCCAGGAGGAGATATTTAATGGCCTTTTTGATAAACCTGTGCTTCTTGCAGGAAGGGGATTCCACCTATGCAGGCAGCATAGGCACACCCAAGCTTATGCTACACAGACTAACCTGGAGTACAAGTCAGAAAGTCTTAGGCTTGCACTTGTTCATTCAGACATCCCTAAAAAGAAGCTATTTACTGTAACGATCCTAGCAAAAGAAGTACGAAGATTGCTTCCTTGACTCTACATTACTGTACCACAACCAGAATAGATTTCATGTTTTACTTTTTAATTATGTGCAAGCAGCGTACTATGCACATTCAATTTTTTCAACTTCTGAATGTTCACGTTTAGCAGATTGGCAAGAACAGTACACTTCAATGCTCTGGCAGATGCCACTGTTTCCTTTGACATTCAAAGTGCACATTTTCCACAAAAAGGCTGTAAATCATTATAATTACAGGAAGCATGAAAGTCTGGAGGACAAAAGTTCACTTTTCCTTTCCTAGAGACCTACTGAAACAGGTACTGAACATACTCATAAGTTTGAACATGTATGCATAATTGTTTTCTTAAAGCCTCCGTGATTCTGAATTTTAAACAGTTACTGCTTTAGAGTGTCTTCTGTTATTGTGTTTTTAAGAATAAAGCTAATCTAGGAACACAATGATTTCACCCTGTTCTACAGACCTATGCATTTCTGAAATTTTGTAGTCTGCCAAATACGGAGGAAAGGGGCATTCTGGCAATGCAATTACTCTGTGGCAGTAGGCTCATGAAATTCTCAGGACACATTTATGTTTATGCACATTTTCAAAATCTGTATTTGAAGCCACACAAAATTAGGTCATTTAATATGCAATTTCAACAGTTGACATTGATTTTTTTGTTTTGCTCTCCCTAAGACTCTTAATTTTTTAAAAAGAGCATCACTCAAGAGTGGGGCCTGATATACAGAGCCAAGTATAAGGCTGTATTTTTTTTTTCTTAAATCACATGATGTAATGGTCTTAAGGCCCCGTGGAGCATGGGGCACAGCTGTAACTCATTCAAGTCTTTTTTTTTTAGCTCTACAAGGACTGGTTAGGATTTTAAGAAATGTTTCCTGCAGCTTTTTTTCCTTTTTGAAAATTTTAAAAAGCTCCAAGAAACCAAAGGAAGAACTGTGCAAAATATTAAGTTACTAAACTAGTTTATCAATTAACATATTTACATTAACATATTACACAGCGGCAAGAATTGCTAAGTAAATGTACATCCACATACATACCTATAGATGGTACCAATGATTAACTCTAACTATGCATACCATCTCCTCCCCAGGGTAAAGAAAATAATATGAAAAAGTCAGTCAGTCAAAAGCCAAGTAGTACGGAACTACAGGACTTAAGCTCCCTAGTGTGAAAACATTAAAAGATATTACACAATCATGTACTTTCTTAATATGATGCCTGCCCGTTATACAGATGGAAAGCACAGAATACACAGAATGAGCAACTATTAAATAATTTTTTAGTCTCACTATTTAACTGCATGCGTAGTGAGTGTACATCACAAAAACATTTCTGAGTACAGATTTTTCAGTTTCTAACAAGATTTCATAGAATCATAGAATCATTTAGGTTGGAAAAGACCTTTAAGATCATCCAGTCCAACCATTGACCCTACTCTACCAGGTCTGCCACTAAACCATGTCTCTAAGGACCACATCTACACGACTTTTAAACACATGTAGGGATGGTGACTCAACCACCTCCCTGGGCAGCCTGTTCCAATGTTTGATAACTCTTTCAGTGAAAATTTTTTTCCTAATGTCTAGCCTAAACCTCCCTTTCCTCTTGTCCTATTACTAGTTACTTGGGAGAAGAGATCAGCTCCCATCTCACTACAACCTCCTTTCAGGGAGCTATAGAGAGCGATAAGGTCTCCCCTCAACCTTCTCTTCTCCAGACTAAACAATCCCAAGTCCTTCAGCCGCTCCTCATAAGACATGTTCTCCAAACCCCTCACCAGCTTTGTTGCCCTTCTCTGGACACGCTCCAGCACCTCAATGTCCCTCCTACACTGTGGCGCCCAAAACTGATTTTCGTCCATAAGACACTTTAATATTAAGTTAATTATATATTGAAATCTCAGATAATAACTTCTTATTAATAAAACTAATTATACTATAACTTGAAATCTCTGCTAAGTAATGGGAATTGATAGTCCTGTACACACACGGAACTAATACTGAATAGATTAGCATAAAAATACACCCTCTTCTGGCTGTCCTTTTGGGCATGCACCTAGCATTACTTTTCTCACAGCATTATTGATTCTTATTAATTTCAGTAGTGGATGAGTGCTCTCAACATTTCCACAGGCAAGTCCACAGTATCTCAAACTGGAATCCAAGAAAACAAGAAACGTCAATTAGCAACCACTTCTGCGAAGTCTGGTGACAGTGAGTTTCTTAGTATCATGAAGTCAGTGACAGAGATACAACCTAGCATACCAGAGTAACTACACTGATTTTATCTGAGCAGTACTCCACTCTCTTTCACATCATACAACCTCCAATTCTGGCAGCAAACAAGACAGAGATCTGTGGCAGCCTTCTACTACCCACTGCTACTCACTTGGGAGGAAAACCGGAAGCCTAATCATGGAAAGAGACTGGAATGCCTACGCACACCATAATTGAAATAAAGCTTCTGACAGGGCAGGCAGCAGCACTTGCAGATAGGTCCAACACACCTCCAGGGCTGGACTATGTATATGAGTGTATTTCACTGGAATAAAGTAAAGGAAATCTCCTTTGACACTAAAGCAACTCCACCTTCTACACTCCTTCTACCCCAAGCCAGTTTCAGTTCTCCCTGCCAAGATAAGGAGCATTCTGGGCAGAAACGGAAAAGTTGATGAAAATAACGTTTTTCTCCAATCACAGCCAGAGAAACTACTCATCTGTTCTGGCTAAATTCAAATGAGACAAGCACCTAGCATGGAAGGTTTTTTTGCACAGTCTGGCTAAATTATAAGCAGCTTAGACTATGGGCTCACAACAAAAAGCATCAAGAAACTCAAATCCCTTTTAGTATGTCCACCTCTAAGTAAAAGATTCAAGTTTAAAAGCAGTGATTAGAACTTCCAGATCATACAAGAAAGTATATCACACACTTCTCAACTTTCCAAAGATTAAATAGTAACAAAAATTTAAAAAAATACTGCACTTATTGCAGCAGAAATGGAGCAACACATGCCAGAAATCCCAAACACTTCTGAATGTAAACAAGTTCAGATGCATGAGTGTACTTTATACGAACTAGTGAAGGACACAGAAGGATGGTGTTTCCCTAAGGTCCCTAAAGCTGCGCCAGCCCACATCATCATCTACACTTCATCTAAAAACTGCATCTGTGTCTTGGCTTCAGAAACAACTGGGCTCCACAGCAAGTATGAACCAGTCAACACTTTTGAACTCTAGGCTGCATAGCAGAAATGGGTGTTGCAAGCTTGCCTCAGCTTGATAAATTGGATGCTGACACCTGCAGCCTGTAGATATTGCGCAGGTCAGGTTACAGTAGCCATCACTACCAGGGGTACAACAGATGAAGAGCTAGTCCTGGTAGAAGTCGGTCCCATCAGAAAGGCAGAACAGGAGAAAGGGACACCCTTCCCCAACAAGCACCTAAAATGCACAAGGCTTGAGAAGCAAGTTCATGATCTAGAAGAGTAATTAGAGCCTAAGGCCAAGATACCAACTGCTTAATTTTTGGGTATCTGCAGTCTTCTAGGACTAACACAGCCAGCCAAGTCTCCCTTCAGGGTAAGGAAAGGGAATACCACTTCTGGAGGGCAATTTCTTTTGCTTATCTACAGAGGAATCATTTTCTGAAGTTCTTTAACTCTTCATTGATTATAAAAGACAGTCTAGGATGATTAGTTTTTTTGTTTTCACACGTAACCTTGAGACACTTGAGTTAAGATGGATTATTCTCTCATCAAATATATAATTACATCCAGAAGTAGAGCACCAGCTATAATCAGTTTTTGATTTACTTCATTACTATAGTACTCCAGATGCAGAAGAAGTTTCCAGTGTCCCGATCACCATACTTACAGAAAACAAAATAGCTAAATTAATCTGAAGAACATTTAGAGTGGTTGTGGAACAAGCCAGTTTTTTTTAATGTTGAATTGTTTGCTAATTCCAAAGAGGACCAATGAGGTCAAGGAGAAATTATTTTGACAGACTAGCCTGAATACTGCTTAAATATCCTAAGACTTATTCAACATCTTATACAAAAAGTCCACAGGAGGGTTAATAAACCATCAAGCTGGTAATAAAACCACACAAAAACATGAAAATAGAAGAAAAAGATTAACAGGTTGGGCTGCCATACCACATATTTTAAGTTTTACCCTCCCATTACCACTGATCCTTTAAAATAGCTTTCTTTGGTGTGGTGTTCCCTCTCACATTTTATAACATAACAGAATTTTATTGTCAGGCACACATTAGGAAACATGAAGGCCAACACTTTGTCCCACTAATTGTTTTTGAAGTCTGCTTTTCTTGCTTCTTAAACAACACTTGCAAAAAGAACAAAATGGGAACATTATCCAATGGAAACAGCATCTCAACTGATTAAAAAATCTGCCAGTAGACTCGTAACTTTAAATCATTAGGACAAATTGAACAAGCTTAGATATTTCTTTCAGAACAACATAAAAATGAAGACGCTATGACTCCACTTCATTAAACAGATAACATATCTACTTAAGACAAACAGAAGTTTTATCTCCAAGTATTCAGTTACATGTCTTCACCGTAAAAAGAAATCTATTATATGCTTATAGAACTTTTTTATTTATTTAGGAAATGCTCATGAATGCTAAAGTTGAAGATACTGTATTAACATCACAAAGGTTACAACTGTTTCCTGTTCTGTAATCTACATACTGAATTCACAACCTGGTTGAAATCTCTACTATTTATATTAAGAATATTACCTTGCGTGTAGGCAGCATCATCAGATCCCATACTCAATTTCCGTGCATCACTGATCCTATCCACATGTGCTAAAACAGGGTCAGTAAGATGCTGGATACCCTCTGGTTCAACATAGTGATCAGGAAGGTTTAGAAGGTTTGTAGGTTCAAAGGTTGGGGACACTACCCCTGGGGAAACTGCAGGGGGCTTATTTGGAGAAACTGTAATTTTAAAAGTATATTTTGTGTTAGGCTGCGTAACCACCACTCGGGGAGAGGTTGCAGTGGTGCTGTTGCCCACTGCTCGACTCTTGGGTGGATGGTGATGAATAAATGCAGGACCCATGCTTACTTGACCAGACATATTCCTAGAAGTGGTAGATACTCCAGGATTTGTCGATATGAAAAGCGTGGGCTGGTTCCGCACAACTTGATCATCTCCTGTTGTGGCATTTGCTGAAATGTAGACCTTGGGCTGAGTGCGTGTGATCACTTCATCAGTATTTGGAGGACTGGCCGATATGTAAACAGTGGGTTGACTTCTACTTAATGTCTGGCTGTTGAGGGAAGAGGGAGTAGTGGAGGTACGAGGGCCAGTTGAACGCAACTTAGAAGAACTGTTTCTTTGTGGTGGTTCAAGTTTGATTTCAATTTGGTTTTTGCGAGGTCCTGTGGATATATTCTGAATATTGTATTGGCTATGAGCAGAGGATTGTGAGCTACCAGATGAATGAATCATAGGTGCTTGTGGAGTAGTAGGAGAACTGATAGGCATATAGACATGAGAAGTCTGGTGGCCTTGCTGATTTGGCTGTGTTGAGTGCTGCGATGAGGTATGTGGCGTAGTACTGGATGTAGGAAGAGTAGTCCAGGGACTTGGCTGCGAAGGCTGGTAGACTTGTTGGGGATGCATGGGATTAAACTGAGATGCCCAGCCTGGCTGCTGCTGTGTCTGTCGAGTGGTACCACTAGGAGCTGTGATGTAAGGCCTAATATAGATAGAATTTCCCTGTGGACTGTTAAGTACAGGAGGAGGTACACCATGTATGTGCAAAGACGTAGGGGTATTGCGACCAGGCTGAATATTTGGGGCTAAAGTTACCATAATGGGGTTGAATCTGGGTGTTTGTTGAGACAAGTTAGATACTCCTTTGCTGCCTAGGTGAAATCCAAGATGCTGCCCTGGATTAGAAGTACTAACTGTATTAGCCATCCCGAAGACATTAAATCCTTGTGGAACCTGTGCAGGTGCTGTCTGTGGTTCCTGCTGAAACAGTTCATTGTTGGATTGACTGGTTTGAAGGTGTCCATCACTAACGCTGTGAGCTAGAGTCCTACTTCCATTCATTCTACTTCCTTCTCTTCCATGGTGATACACGTTCTGTGACTGCAAATCCAAATTAAGAGATGTCATGTGATTTCGTAGTCCAGGAATCCCAGAATCATCCGAAAAACTTAGGTCTCCTTCACCGTAGAGATACTTTGTGCTCTCCTGAGAGAGAACTGCACAACAGGCATCCAAGTTATTGTTATTCTATAAAAGACAGATGAAAGTTTGACATTACTGATAAAACACCACCACAGTTAGATATATATATTCATCCAATCACCACTGAAAAATTAACACTGTAGCAAACAGAAAGCTTTAGGTGGCTGGCTAGCATAGCTACTACACAGGCACAAGGGGCTTGCATGTGAAGCTTATTATTTTGAGAAAGGCAACTCAGTCACTGGCACCAAGGGCAGAGGTCTGCATTGCTGCTGAAGCAATGGCAGGCAGACCTTGGACCTTGACAAGTTAACATCATACAGTATGATACACCTTGGATGAATGCTTTTGCTATTCCTTCTCTATTTCAGAACAATCTTCATCAGTGACCAAGTCTCTGGTTTGAGGGGGAAAATGACAGAAGGAATGGATTCACAACACCTGCATATTACTGGTTAATAACTTAAAAAAAAATATCAAAATACACGTTTGTTTTAAATGTTTTCCCAAACACTTCAATACCAGTTATGCATTACCTCCTGCTGAAAATGGAAAGTTAATCTTATGCAGAGAAGAAACATGACGACCCAAGGAGATGTACATGATTTCAGAAGAAATTTAAAAATTCAGTTTATACAAACACAGCAGGATTACTCTTTTGCAAGATGAAACCATTAATGGAAAACTCAGGGGACATCTGTATTTTCATTTTAAACCACTGCTTAGAAAGCTTTTAAATACTTACATTTGTACTAAGTTACTTTATAAAACCTGTAATAAGATGACTTAGAACAAAAGCCACAGCCTAGCTGATTTGCTTTTTTAAGAACATTTCAGAAGAAAACTGCTAATCCCCCTTCTGTTTTTCCACGTTTAGTAATATTGTACGCAGATCTTCCCAAGTTAGTTTCCTACATAAGGATTTTTAGAAAAGAGTGAACACACATCAGTGGCATAATTTCTTAATATTGTGCTCTGTCCATCTCACTTTTCTAACAGAACTCCCCCCCAGCAAGAAACAGGTTAATACTTTCAGCCAGAACAGCACTTGTTGAGGCCCAGATGTTACTAAAACTAAACAGGTGTCAAATTCATCCAGCACACAGAAATAATTACTAAAAAGAATGCATATGATCAAGGAAAAAAATTACATATGCTAAGTAGTAACATTATCAGTTAAAGAATAACACAAGCAAGACAAATAGATCCATGCTACATGCTTTGTATCAAGTTACTTTTGTTAAACTAGCAGATGGTAGTTCTCATCCTTCAACCAGGATGAGAGGTCATAGAGAGGATTGTGCAGACATAGCAAGACTGTCACTACCTTATAGATTTAAAAAAGAAAAAAAAAAAAAAAAAAAAAAAGAAGAAAAAAAAAGGACTGACATAACAGAAGTGGGAGAGGGACAAGGCTAAACTCTACCCACAAAAGCAAAACTATGTGTTCACAGAGGCTAGATGCAGTTCTGAATTTAAAAAAACCCAAACACCCACAAAAAACCGCACCCACAAAACCTTTTAAAGTAACAGGATTCACTAAAGACTACCTAACTAGCCAGCTGCACATAAGGATTGTTGCAGAAAAGTCTTGACAGATATGAAAATTGATGGTATGTATATCAGCTCTGGTTTGGAATAAGCACCAGAGGACAAAGTAATCAAATTAAGTTAGTAGTGAAGAAAGGAATCACACACAGACAGAACAGTGGGTAAGAAAAGATAAGAACAATAGCCTTGCATTTGTTGCAAAGGAGAAAAGGGAGCCAGAAAAGGGAAAAAGATAGGATGCCACAGAAAAACAAACTAGAAAGATCTTAAAGGCAGGTTTTGCATGAACTAAAGTGAATTAAATTTATTAACAGAAAGGCCAAAAATAGCAAACCAAAAAGGAACAGGCCAAGCTTGCAAGGCCCTTACATTCAGCTTGAATGCATTTCTTTGGACAATTTTTTTTTTCTTTTTTAAGACTGCATCCAATCAACTCCAAAATTTCAGTGACGTCAATGAGCAAATTGGAGAACTCAAAGGGGAAACGGGGGCACATGGAACCTCTGGCATCTTCTGGCTGGCAGAGGCAGAGTTTCAACCGCTTCTAGCTCTTTATAGATCAGAGAACCGGTTGATGGCAGAACTGAGCATATTCCAGCAAAACAATACCCCTCATCTTAGCTCTGCCCATGTCCCAATTGAGTTTAAAATGTTGGCACCCTGAAAGAGAAAGAAAAAAAAAGAAAGAATAAGAATGTTGGAGGGAAATGATGAAGTAAGGAGAGGACGTAGACTTGAGGAGCAAGTTAGTTATAGAATGCTCCAGACATAAAAAAGAACAAAAGGGGACAATGTCCACAGACCAGGGATGCTGCAGTGACTCCTTTAAATAAGGAGAAGGGGAGAGCTGAATGCAGGAGGCTTGTTGGGAAGAATGGAGGGATGCAAAACTTTTCAGGAACATTCAGTGCTGTCAGCCCAAGAAAGCAATAAAACTTCTCACTCCCTAGATTACACAGGTTTAAATTTCATCCTATTAGATTTTTGGTGGTCCTCTGTTTTTAGTATACTAGGTATTGTTTAGATACTTCAACAGTGGGCTATTCACCTGAAGACATTTGCATACCCTGTTTATCCTTCAGTTTTTCGTTATAAGCATATATTGCTATAAACCTTCCTTTAAACACAAGCTGAAAGTGTTTGGCTAAAAAAATTCAAAGAGGACCAAAGCATCTCTATAGTTTTCCTGCACAATTCACAGTGATCTGAAGAAACTTTTCTTGTTATAAAAGCCTCTCGTCAATATCATTATAAACTGCGTAATTGCTTAAACTCTTTCAGGTTCTCTCCTGGGATATCTTATACTTCCTTGTTTAAAAACAACTTCACCCTGATACACGATGCTTGCACATCAGGTATTGTGGGGGCAAGGCAAACGCACCATTTCTTATAGCCAATAACGTCCTTAAGTACTTATCTCTGACCTAAACCATACTTAGTGCGTTTATTGGAAACTCCTTCCACTATGCTCAACTACAAGAAGGCAGAACTCAGGATTCAGACACTGTTCCAGCAGTATTGCAAAAACACACAAAAGTACTCTCAAATTCTGCTTTCTGATCTTTACCACCAGTCTAAGTACAAAATTTGTTGGTTTACAGAGATCATGTTAGGCTTCCTTTTCAACAAAAAAAACCCCAACCAACCAAAAAACCCCACAACAAACCCACATCCCCCCCATCTCAAAGGAGTAGCACAGCTAGAAGCTAACTGATTCAGAGAAATCAAAGCTCATGGAATTTCAAAGAACCACCAACATGACAGGATTTTGTTGGCGAGTCTTAGCAGCTCTCAATTAGTAACAAAAAAGGTAGCTTTCTAGTTTACTAATATTGCACATATAGAACATTAATTACCCTACAGAATTTTTGAAAAATCCTCTTATAGAAGCTGACCTAAAACACTTCCTCAAAATCTAAACCCTGCCCCCACATCTCTGTCAAAGTATGGGATGTACAGTATCTTTTCTTCACAGTTCTAAGGCTCCTTTTTATAAAAATAATAATCTACTGTATTCAATGTTATGAAGACTTCTAAGTCTCTCAAGAGCCAAACACTAGCTTTTAAATTTATCAAGAATTACATTCAAAAGGTGATTACTGGTGCATTCACTCTACCAAGTCCATCAACCTTGCTCAACAAGCAGTTCTCATGTTTGAAGAACAAAACTGTAGTTGTAGTATAAGAATTAGATCAGTGCTACAGAGAACTAACATAAAAATCGCAGTGTACAATCCTGAGAACAAATACAGGCAATTTATAGTCTGGTTCAGTCTCCTCTTCAGCTAAATAATGAGAGAGAAAGGGTTCGGGAAAGCTTGAAACGTCACAAGCCCTGAGCAGAATTTTGCCCTCTTGCAACTCAAAACCAAGTCTCTCAAAGAACTGCACTTTTCATACTAGAGTAAGAAGCTGTGAAAAGGGGGTCATGATAAAGTCTTGAAAATATGAACATTAAATTGGCACAGTCACACTTCTACTCCCAACAGTACAAACACTGTCTTTGGATCCATCTGTGTGTGACTACATATACATATGTAAGTATACCTGTGTATGTATTTTCTAAATAAAAATACATATAAAAAGCAAGACAAACAATTATGATATAAAGAATGTTGAATCGTAACCACAGATGTCCTAGCCACAGTCCAGAGACAGCTAGCTCCTGGGAACTCACGACCCATCTGTTTTCCAATCAAGTTGTATATACTGACAATCAGTATGAATATTCAGACAATCTTATTATCCAGAATACTCAAAGGTTGAATACCTTAGATAATGAAAAAATCCAATCAGTATGGATGCTTTGGGATCACTGGAAAATGCAAAGCAAACATGTTTAAGCAACATAGTTAAGTAAGTCTATCAGCATTTGTTAACTCTAGGCATTCAGGTGTCCTTATGTTGGGCTTTGGATGGGCATATTAATTTATCTGCTGAAGTAACTAATGCAACGTTACAGAGCAGAAGGCGATACAAAATATGGGCATATAAGTTATTCTGATATTGGCAGTACAGAAAACAGATAGCTGGAGGTAGGAGTTGATAATATGGCAGTCCATAGCCTCAGCACTAACTGCAGTACCAGACAAAAATGCTTTGTTACTTGCAAGCCCAACAGAAATCCATAGATTAGCAGCACGGACTCCAAAGCTACAACAGACCAAACGAAGCCCATCTGGCAGCCAAAGTCCTGGGAAGCACTGGGCAGAAGCACACCAGTGCATCACACCCGCTCAGGTCTAACACAGTGGATGCTAGGCTACAACCACCTAGTCCTGCCTGATTCAGGCTGCCTCAGAGAACTTGGGTGTGCCCACATTACACTCCTAGGCTCCCTGCTGCAGAAGATACATAAGGCCACTGGCAATGCCTCTGCAGGCCAAGGGAGCTGGGAGTGGAAAGCAGTGGGGTGAATCCACGTGCAGGTGAGGGTCCACTAATTACCTTGAAGCCTCATGAAGATCAGGTAGCAAAGTTGCTTCTGGATCTGCCCTGACCCTCAAAGCAATTAAAAAAGACCACCAAACCAACCAGCTGCATTTTTGTAGCACTGCCTTAAATTGTCCCTGCTGGACTCAAGTTGGCTTTGCATCCCTCCTTTTGCCACAGTTAGTTCTGGCTCTTGAGATGGCCAAAAGGCACAAGCATACTGATTGGCACGATGGTAGTCTCCATGCACACACCGATTTCCAGGCTGGTTTGCCTTGGGCCACCCTGATTACACACGGAAAAAGAGAGGCCAATTTAACACTTAGCTTGCTGTGCAACATGAAGAAACTGGCTGTGTATATTTGTCTCACTCAAAAAGGAAAATAGAAAGAAAAAAAAAAATCTGCTTTCAAAAGGAGACATCCATACATAATGGTTAAAATAAGCAACACTGCTTGCTTGTATAGTCATTAACAGAACACTGACCTGTAACATGCATCTGGATACAACACCTTCAGGTACCTCAGGAAACTTCTGTCGCAGGTCATGTAAAACCTGAATATCAATTTGCTGGCTTCCTTGGGCCATTCGTATATTGCCTGGTCAGGATTGTTTTTCAACAGGCAGTTTTAGGCCTTAGTAAAGGGAGTACTCATCTCTTCTGTCCCAGCATTTTCTGGAAGAGGAAGGAAAGCCTTAAGACACTGAAAGCAGGCACTTTTGATGTGACAAAACCCAACAAAAAACAACCCCAACACACATATGCACACAAACCCCCTTTCCAATTACAAAATACAAGCCTGTATTTTATGTTAATGTTTTCCCACACAATATCTCTGGCTAACTAATTGTCCGTCACACACTCAGAACCTTGAAAATTGCCCATTTATAGACACATCTCCTGATCAATTTCCTTCTACCTTGGTTTTTATATTGACATTATAAAATATATTAAGAATAAAAAAAAATTACTAGATTAATCAAAGTATGAAAATCCATGGTTTTAAGAACAGCATTTTTACTTATTTAAGACACAAGTAAACATGAAGTCCACATCAAAAAATAGGAAGATCATGTTCATTCAGCTTCTGAGTGTACTTACACTGTTACCTTTACCATCACCGTTATTGTTTACTATCAGGATATTGTGGCTAGGAATTCAGTGTTTCTAAGTTTCAGGATTTACTAGCAATCGTCTACTTGTTTTTCACTCAACATACTTGAGAAATATTCTGACATTATGACTAGAAGGAAATTATGAAGAGTTATGAATAAGACTGTATCACAATCACCCAATCAACACATTTATACAAGTTATCTGTCCTGGCCCTATGATATCCATAGACTTTTACTAAGAAGAATTTCTACCAATTAAGTTTGGAAGAATGCACCTATGTGTTACACAGTGGAATGGTATCTTCATATAAACTAGTATTACAAATACATGTAACCATACAGTTCACAAAAAACCCAACCTATTCAACTCCAACATTCATTTACCTCTTAAGTTCGCAGATCTCACTCAAACTTCTCTATCAATTTACACACTTTCTCCTCCCCTTCTCTGCTTTTCTTCTTTCCTCATATTCAACATCCACTATTACCCCATGTGCTGACTCATGACAACCCACAGCCTCCAGTACTGCCTCCAGTACCACGAGGCACCTGTACTGCAGGTCCCTGGATCCTGTCAGCCGGTGTTTTTTCCCCCCAACAATCCTACTGGCACACTCACTTTTTAAGTGAGCCTACCTGCTTGTGTTTCTGTACTTCTATGCACTGAAAGGGGACTAGTAGCAAGTTAACTGGGGAGCATTAATCACCATTTTCTAGCACATTAACACCACTTGTGATTCAAATGTAATGTAGTGCAATGCTAAAACTTCTCTTGGGACTGAAGAGATGGAGAAAAATCTGCAAAGAATTGATGGGAAGGCACAAAGCACATAATTTTCAGCAGGGATGACAAGACAGACATAATACTATTCCAGGATCACCAAACTACTATATTATATACTAGTCCTGACCACTCTATTGTAAGACTTTTTCAACTCCTATGTCTTCTCTGGCGTGAGCTGATAGAATTACCAGCCACCTGGTAATTGGCCTGAACCAGAACACCTCCAATAATAGCTGATCAGGATCTGAAAAGCAACACATTAATGAGTTCAACTTTCTGCCAACAATTTAATAATAGCTCTGAAGAAAGAAAGAAAAACCAGAACAACCCAAAATACATGTTCTTCTGGAAACTCCATCTATACACACTACACATGGGGAAAAAAAAATCCTTATTACCTAGTAAACCAGTGAAGACAAAGTCCTAAGAACATTCCAGTAAACACCTGCTCATTATTTTAGTCTTATAAATCCCATCTTCTCCGATATAATCACAATACATACTTAAACATACAAGCAAGAACAGAAATTTCTGTTAGAATATTCAGAAATGTTTTGATAAAACATAGATCACAATCCTACCCACAGCTTTTAGTGTACATAACACAATATTCCGCTATTGAAAACCGTACGACAACTTCAAAAAACCTTAATGTATGGCAAGTACCAACTACTAGAGCTGGAAACTCAGGTTATGGTATTCCTTCCCAGAATACATATTCTGTTTATCTGTTTATGCAAGCTCAGCCTCCCTGCTCTCTGTCCACTTTATTAACAGAGCCAGAGCAGCCCAACTCTTCAGGAGCTAGAAGTCTGGTTCCCTTCAGACCTGTATGATTAAAAAACACAACCCAAAAACTACCTGCAAAGAGGTGACCAGTATGAAGGTCTGTGAAAATAGCAGGCAAGACAGTATTTGTGAGAGTCCTACACAAGTAAATTAAAAGTAGTGAGCATACATTTAACACTAACAGTTACAGTATGATTACAGTTTAGATATACACCTGCACTAATCCTGCACAAATTTGCTCTGCATATACCAAGAGTGCTATCTCAAAAGGGTATAGAAATATTGAAGACAACTGCTACCTAAGGTGCTCTGCAGCATCTGCTATCAGTACCCAAGATCAGGAAAGTAGCATGAATATGCCTAAACAAGCTGTGGTCATACTTTAGACTATCGTTTAGACACACCTAAGAGGCCTTAGAAACTGCAACACTAGACAAACGGAGGATCAAAATATTTTGTTTTGAACAACTCAAGCTATACATGTGAAAAACAGCCCTGCTCAAAAGCCAACCAGAGCAGCAAATCATAGCTTACAAAATTGAGAAAAATCACCCTGGCCAGAGAGAAGCAAGTAAATACCTCATCTGAAACAAAAAGCAGCGATTTATTTTCTACCAGAAAAAGTATCAGGCTTTTACTCTATTATAGAGAAAAGCTACTTGAAACATAATATTAATATGGTTAACATAAGGGGTAAGAATTACAAAAGCTAAAATGAAGTCATGAAACAGTCTTTAAACACAAATTCAAGTACTAGAGTTCCTTTCCCCTCCCACTTCACATACATTGGCTAGCACAATGTTCAATATGTACATATATTGCTAAAACAATGCTAAAGCCTGTTTACATTTACTCAGGTTTCAAGCAAGCAATTCATAACGGTTTGGGAACAAAGAATACTGTAAGAGTCCCCGAAATCTTGTAGCAAATGGCTGTTCACTATGGCAGACCTGAAGGAAAAGCTGACTGTCCAGGCAGAGAGGACAAGCTCCAGCCAGACCAGAGAGCAGGCCCTCCAGTGCGTGGCTGCACATGCTCCCCTGAAAGCGCCTTGAGCAGCTATCTGCCCCTGGCTTGGATTAACACTGACTGGAGATCCCGCTCCCAATTGTTTAAAATACATGCCCCCAGACAGAAAACGTGAGCTGGGTTGACACTGCTCTGAAATCCTATGTTCTTAAACTCTGAAAAAGACAACTCCATAGCAGCGGTAGCACAATTTCAAAAATGAATGAATCCATGCCTCACTGAAAACACATCTCTTTTTTCTTCAGTGGTTTAGAATGCTAGACAAATCGGACAGTGATAAAACACTACTGATCTTAACACTTTCTTTTAAACAACTATTAAGAAAAACACTGGTCAGCAGAGAAAAAACCCCCAACAAATTAAGCAATTAAATAATTCAATTGTTTATCAATAACAACTGTATTGCAATGCTTCTCTAAAATTCAAAGTTGGCAAGATCACAGCAAGTCCAGAAAAATACAGAATTCTATTAATGAGAAGGAAATTGGTTTACCTTCGTTCAGCATCAAATGCCCTTTTTCCAACCCTCTTATACTGAGTAGCCCATTAAACTTATTGCTGAACAGTTAACGCCCCCAATCTTCCTAAGACCTCATTTTTTTTCCCAATTTCTCTAACCCACATTAAAGTAACGCATAACACAACACGCGATACCATTATCAGAACAGTAAGTTCTATACTCTCCATCTCAAATTCCCTGTACAGTACTAGAAAGTTTGTATTTACTCTTCATATAAATTTCCATCTTTTGTCTGATGCATCAGATTGGCAAAACAGCACCTTCACAGCTCTTACAGCAAAAACTGCATGGAAAAAGATTCATTTAATGAAAAACATGGAATAGATGAAAAAATTTAAAACACTTTAAACCAGGAGAACGTTCCATATTGTCACCCCAGTGCTTCATTTCAATAAAATACTTTGTATACTAGCTTATTTTTCAGTGTCTCTAGTCTTGATAAAGCACACAGTGACTACAATTTCCATTTATTACTCCAAACAGCACGAAAGTATTATAATAATTACCTTAAAATTCAAAGCAGTGCTGCAGAGAAGCTTTTCCGCATCTTCATTAGGCATACAATGACTTGTGTTTGCAAAATCCAATTATTTGCAGTAGCATGCAATACTTGGGAGACTGCTTATTTTTATTTTGCTACTGTACTTTTAAGTTTTGGTGGCTTAGTACGAAGAAGATGCATGCAGTTAGTGCAGGAAGAGCTAGAATTAACACCTCCTCTATCATTTTACTAAAGTTACTAAGAAATTTTTGTATATGTGCGTCAAACGTGTCAACATGGTGGAACATGATTATATGTACTGTAGTATGGGAGAAAATAAATGCAATAGGCTCTGCTCCCACTATATTCATTCACTGAGAAATACACTCAAAGTCCTGTAAGCAGTATACCCACCACATTCACCAAAAAAAAGTTTTTCTTTTTCCCTTCAGTTTTCATTACAATAGGTAACTAATATGTCTTTGCTGACGATATAGCATATGAAAAGTGCATTTGTATCATATGAATATTAAGGTCTCACTCCAATCATCACTTAAAAAAGCAAAACCTACTGCAGAGCTCAAAGATATTTACAGATTATGAATAAACTCAAACTAACCTTAAGGAAGCCTGAAGTAGCAGGCCAGGAGGCCTCACGAGGCCTCTCTAGTACAGACAGATTAAGGATTTTTTTCCCCAATTCTTGATGTTGCAAAGGAACTATAAAAAGGACTGAGCATCCATCTTGCCAGAGAAAAGCTTAAAGGAACCGAAAGTTATTTTGACAGATGCATGCCTAAGTAACAGAAACGTAGCGCTGTTGTCAGCCACAGAACTCAGAATCTGGTAGCAGGACATCCAAAATATTGTTAGAAAGTTACATATCAGTGGAAGATAGAAGGCACAAATTCAAGAGTGAACAGCCAAGACTGCCCGCGAATACACTAGAAGAAAAGGGTACCAACAGGAGGTAAGGGAAACTGTTGACAGCAACATTTTGGCTTCATTCAGAGATTCAAGTATAAAATAAATGCAATACAGCATTACAGAAGTAAACTGAAAAAATCTATTCAAGAAATTAATTATCAGTAGAAACTAAATCCAGCAACAGTGACTCAGAGAAAGAACTCTTCCTAAAACCATTAAAAGCAGTTTACTTACAAAGGAAAACTTTTAAATATTGGAGTGCAGTACAACATAAAGTTATTTTTGTAGTAATGTCCATTTACTAATCATTTTACATACTGCTTTTAGCTATTTCAAAAAAACCCTTCAGTGTGACTTTATACTGTTGGAGACAGACACGCACAACAAAGATCTTAGTACTCACTTATGCCAGAAATACTAAGTAACTGGAAGAATTAATTAGCTGTGTTCTTTTAAAGACTATTGGCAAGATCCCCAGACAACTTAAAAGGCCTGGTAATTGTAATGTGATGGAGCGCCTCTTGAAGCTTTATTCTGTGAAAACTATTGATATGAAAGTAAACAATGCATCATCTCCCAAAAGCTACTCAGAACCATGAGTGCAAGACACAAAATAAACTGCTTATCTTGTTTACTAAAAAACTCTTCACCTTCCCCAAAATCAAACACGTGAAGCCTTTATATCTGCCTTTATACTTCAGTTGCATCAAATAAGTCAATTGCTCATGCTTTTCCATAGTTTTCATCTGATCACATCTGACCTGTGTTTTACTCACATAGCTAAAAATGCTATAAAAGTAATCCATCTAAAAGCTTATTTTAGAAACCTGGCTTTAAACATTTACTAAAAGGGTGCTTGTGAATGCAGAAACAATAGGACATTTCCTTGTGGCCTTAATGGTGCAGATTATAGATGTTGCGCATAAAAAGACTGCTGTAATGACAGCAAATTAGATGCAACAAGTTGCAATGCAAGACCGGTAGAGGTTGCTAAAGTGCCTGTTGAGATAGCAGCCAAGGGATTTCTGGCATTTCTTTTGACAGATCCAAGAGGTGCAGGAAGACAACAGAAACAGATAAGCAATTATAAAGACGACTGGACAAAAAACCCAAACTCCACCCAACCTCTCTAACACTTATCTCTGGTTCCTTCAGCAGGACTAAGTAGTTCCCCAATTCTCCCAAACTATTCACCTATCCACTGGATAGCCCAAAGAAGAAAAACTGCCTTCTCCCCTCCCTGCTCCACGCTTTCTTAAGCATTATCTTCTGCCATATATTTAGCTACATTTTTCCTGTTATCTAAACACCTATCTAAGCATCAGGTCAATAAATATTAAAAAACTTCTGTGGACCCTGCTTTTCAGTCCCACCTCAATTCCGGCATATCACTCCAAGTTGCTATTCAACTGGAGGCCAGCCTTAGGTCACTTTCCATCATGGATTTCCTCACATGGAATCAGCTCAGATTGTAAAGTATGGCTGATACAAATATTGGTAGCATTTCTTTCAAGAATATAACAATGTCTCTGGTCTATAGTTAAGACTGGTAATCACATTATAAGCTTAGGAATCTCTACCCAGAAAACACTCCTCCTAAGCAGGATCTCATTTCTCTAGCAGTAACAAGTGTTGCAAGTTTATTGCCAGTTTACACTTACTTGTTACATGTCAGCACTCTCCCTCAGAAATTAGGTTAGGGGGATATTTTTGTATCCCTATTGCTTGGAAAAAAACCCAAACAAAACCAAAACAGACTAAGTGCCATATTCTCCTCTTGCAATCTGCTTCTCCAACCTCTTACATACTGATTTCCACACCTGTTAGTCCTTCCTTTCCTTCCTCACCTATACCTGCAAGTCTTAGAATCACAGAACGGTTAGAGTTAGAAGGGACCTTCAAGATCATCTAGTTTCAACCCTCCTGCCATGGGCAAGGACACCTTCCACTAGACCAGGTTGCTCAAAGCCCCATCCAACCCAGCCTTGAACACTTCCAGGGATGGGGCATCCACAACTTCCCTGGGCAACCTGTTCCAGTGCTTCAACACTCTCACAGCAAGGATTTTCTTCCTAATATCTTACCTAAATCTACTCTCTTCCAGTTTAAAACCGTTACCCCTCCCCCTCTCACGACACTGCCTGATAAAGAGTCCCTCCCCGTCTTTCCTGTAGGCCCCCTTTAGGTACTGGAAGGCTGCTATAAGGTCTCCCTGGAGCCTTCTCTGCTCCAGGCTGAACAAACCCAAGTCTCTCAGCCTGTCTTTCTAGGAGAGGTGCTCCAGCCCTCTGATCAGTTTCCTGGCCCTCCTCTGGACTCGCTCCAACAGGCCCATGTCCTTCTTATGTTGAGGGCTCCAGAGCTGGATGCAGTACTCTAGGTGGGGTCTCACGAGTTAAATGTGAGACTATAAACTCCCACTACATGTGCCTAGCAAATGGAGAAAAGAAAAAATAATAATAATAAAAAAAAAGATCAAGAGATACCACTGCGCGGAAGGTCAACTTTCCTTAAAGAAATAGGTTCCTAGCTCCAGGGAGGACTGCACATTTTTAACTGTAAGACTTATAACTTGCAAGCAGGAAAAAAGAAAAACCCAATAATAATAAACCCAAAATTGTATGATTCTCTGGGAAGCTACAATACAAAATAAAACCAGCAAGAAATAATGAAAGTCTCCCCCTCCCCCCCCCCAACCCTAATACACTTTTTCTGAATGCTTGCACGGAGTCAAATATCAGGTGGTCTGAACACACACTTTTTTCTTAAAATTTAGAGAATTTTTTAAGGGAGAAAATACAGAAACAAGAACATTCTACCATGGAGTCCCACATCCTCTCTGCAAAAGAGATTTAAAAGTGAAATAATAGGACATAAAAGCTTACGCTAACATCACTAATGTTTCAAATGCATATTTTTAAAGAGTGTATGAGAACTACATGATGGTAACAGGATTATTAAATATTCCTAGCAGAATTTAATTTTTCTAATATGTTACTCAGCTTTTCCATGGCTATTTTGAACCATTTCAACAGTCCTTCAACAGTATCTCCACTTAAAACAGAATAATCATCCTATCAAAACCACAAGTTATCCTCCATCCACTCACTACCGTCCATCTCCTAAATTAAAAAAAAAAAAAAAAATTTGGGTCATCACCATTAGTTTCCAGTCTCATCCTCAACCAACTAAACAGTGATACTTCTATTTAACTATTTGCCAGATCTCTATTCTGAATCCAAACAATATGAGAGAGGATATAAACCTGGTTTCATCACATGACCATAAAACTGAAAAAAACCAGAATTATGAATAAGCATGATTAAACATTCTCCCCGAAACACACTTATTGGATTAGATCAAAAGACTTCTATCAAATAATTAATGACGAGTAAGATGGCAAACTCTGCAACAGTTCAAAGAAGTAACTTGTTCTTATGGAAAATATTTTAAGTGACCATATCTGGAAGCAATTCATACCTTAAAGCAGGAGTTGGTATTTCCTCTTCCTCCAAATTCATTACAAATATTGATTTCCAGAAATCAACCTTCAATTAACACATTTCATAATATCTTTCTAACTCCTGAGCTGAATAATAATGTACTATAATGGGTCCTACAGCAAGAACGTGCACATATAAAACATTTAAAAAGGTATAATCTGTCAGATATTTCCTTGGAAACTATGAGCACTTATAAAACTTCTTTTTTCAAGGAAAATTAGTTAGTTGGGGTTTTACCTTTTTCATATTGTACAAATAAAGTAAGGGGTTTTTTTGGTGCCGCCCCCCTGCGGGTGAATTATTTTAATTCTTGCTATGTCAACCATGCTAACGTGCACATTAAGGGACTCTATTCAAGGATTTTACATAAATTGGGTTTGGAGTGTCATTGTGTCCCCCCTTGCCCTTAGGGAATTAATTAAAAACAAGGCCACCTTCCTTTACTGCAGGCCATTCCGTAGATTCTACCAAAGCATAGCTGACTTTTCCGTAGCTCAGCAATATGTTAGCAAACCTCACACATGAGCACCTCAAAAATGAGGTTCCTCAGGTCACTATAAATAATTCCTCAAGAGTACGGTTTCATTACAGAAAAATCTACCACAACAGTTGTCAAGCTTGCTTTGAGCTATTGTTATAGTTGACAGTTTGAAACTTGACCCGTATTCTCTGCACAGCATGTTAACAACAGAAATCTGGATCTGAAAGCTTTAAAAGTTGTAAAAAGGGTTTAAATTCATTTTTACTGAAGATGAAGTAGAGGTGAGGAAAGAAAGCCATATCTAAGATGGCTGAGAAGGGATTTTGAATTCTTTCTATGCCTATTCTCAAGGGCAACCCAACCATTGGAGAGCAATACTTCTCATGTGCTCTCCTATCCACACAGTTCTTCCAAAACTGCTAAAAGCTTTGCATCACAAGTTAGTCTTCTGTTTAAGACGGGAACATACAGTTGTCCCCTACCAAACCAAATTAATCTCATCAAGTTGAAATGAAAAGGTCACAATGAAAAAAAACTAAGCATGCTATTTTTCTTCATTTTTATTCCCTAATAAATACAGTGAAAGTGCAATTAATTGCTACCAAACAACCAATGATTTGTTAGGTATTCACATGAATCTGAAAATAGGGGTTCTACCCATTAAGATATACTGGGAATATATGTGAAGATAAAAATCAAGATGACTGAATGGCATATGTATTTTAAATACAGTACTTGATGAAACTCAAACTTTTAAATCTCAGAATCTTATAAATTTATCTTGATAAAGCATGTTCTCCACCTCAGAAGCAACCATATGTTTTGGATGTGTCTTCCAGCACCCATTTCACGGCAACTGTAGGATGTCATATGGAAATGAAATAGACAAAGTAAAAATTGCATTACATAACCCAGTCAGGGTATTTTTGATAATTACATTAATGAACTCCACAGTAACTCTAAATTCTGCCTGTATTAAGATTCCAGTCTTAGCATCCTTCACATCAATTTTTCTCAGGTAATCACCTTTAAGCAGATTTATTCCCTTCTTTTCTATGCATCTACATATTTGCTTCCATTTGTCAGCTTCCTAATGAATGAAAAATCCACTATTAATTCAGGGGAAGTTCAAGTAGCAAGTATTAACCTTCACATCCCCAACTGTGACTGTATTAGGTGTCTTTCACAGATTAACAGTATTACAAAGCTGTGAAGTATATTCCACCTTTTTTGCTCCTTCTGCACCCTCATGCTTCTACTATGGCTGCAACATAAAGCTTTCATAAAGATAATACTCTATGAACTCCCTGGAGTCTACTGTCAAATGTAGATATTGCTATTTTGAACAGTACACACTATTTCTAGTGCAACTGGTTGGAGATTCGGAGGAAGAGGAAAAAAAAAAACTTAGACAAAAAAAGTCAATCAAAGAAAGAGGCAGGAAAACACACACCTATATGACCAGCCTTTATTTAAAAATAGTTTGAAAACAATGACATAATTTACACAGAAGCAATATTTGCTTAAGCTTATTTTTGTCTTTTCAACTCACTTGACTAGCTTTCCTTTAAAATCTGGTTTTGAATGATTGACAAATAGAAAAAAATCCAAAGCTTTTCTAAAGTGATGATTTTCTAAAAAGCGATGATTTTCAACAAGTTAAATCTAATAAGATGCTATAATCTCTTACAGATTCTCTGATCACAATGTTCACTAATATAAGAACAAAAGAAATATCCCCCAGAGTCAGACAAATGGTCATTCTAGCTCATTGTTTTCTGCAACCGGGGCAACAAAAAACAATCTTCAGGAAGAACATGTAAACCAGACCCCTTTTGTAGTACATTCCCCTCATTCTCTCAGTATATACAACTGTATGATTAAGGAAATTAGAGAGCAGATCCCTGTCTACTTTCTTTACAGACCTGTTGACAATGTATTCAAATTCCTTTTCTTAACCTGCTGAAATCACCTGCCTCCACAATACTGTGTGGAAAAGGATTCCAGAAGTTTACTACGCTGTACATTTAAAAGTAATAATAATAATTAAAAAAAGAAATCAACCAAAATTAAACAAAAGTCTTCCTCAGACTCTTTCTAACCAGCTGTCCTATAAGCTTCAAGTGCTATATAGCTCTAAGGTTGCAGGATTTGGTGAGTAATAGTTCATGATTTTCTAAGCTTCACTCATAAATCCTTCTATAACCTTCACCTCTCCAAAGCGTTAGGTCTGTCTTTTAAGTCCTTCCTTGAAAGGCAAGAGCTGTTATCTTGACATAAAATAAATAACTAAAAATCTTCTCGCTACCTTTTGTAATATCAATATATCCTCCCTGAAATATGGGGACTGTAGCACCCAGTACTCAAGAGGAGGGCTAAGCAGGGCTTCACCTAGGAACAGAAAGACACTATTTCTCACGTCCTCAGTACCTTTCTGGTGATGCCCAACACCTCTGCAGGCTTTTCTGGCTGCTGCTGTTGAACATTGAGCCAATAGTTTCAGGTAACTGCCATGAATCCAGGATCTCTCTTCTGAATTGTAATGAGAGTTCCAAATATAGTACCTGTAAGCATCACCCAGGCCTATTACACACCACAAGATCGCATACTGGAACTGTAATCACTTATTCCTACCCCTCACTCCCACCTATGCTTTTTCTTCTCCATATTTAGTTCCCTAAACATCATTAGCTGTGAAAGTCCAAGGCGTTTTCCAATGTTTTATTACTTCCTAGTTTGCTGAGTAGGAGGTAGCTTGGTAAAAGCTGCAACAGAAAGAAGAGTCATAGTTCACAAAGTCCTTAGAACCTCAAAGTCAGAAAAGCGTTAAGCTTGTGATACAAACCCTGTTGCACATACTGGTTATGATTACAGTAACAAGGAGGGTAACAAGCACCTGAAAGTGTTAGTTTGTTTATTTCTATCCCCCTGCTTTCATGAATTTTAATTACTACTCTACACAGAAAACAATTCTAAAACGCGCTGGCTCCAGAACAGTTTGTAAAGTTCCAGTTTTTATATCTGACTTTAGTCCAAATCAGATCAAAGTCTTCCTTGAATAAGTTGCCCCCTAAAAAGCTGTAGATGTTCAGGGGACTTGCCAGTAACCTACTGCCAAGTGCAGTAATAAAATGGACATGAATGACAAGTTCATTCAATAGCATCAGGAATCTCTACAATAGTTGACTGTGGGCCAAAGGGGACTACCCTGTAGCCTAAGTATACAGAAGTCCATCTCAAAACCTCTTGGCTCTAAACACCCTCTCAATAGTACGAAATCACACTCCAATTAGACCTGGAGCTGCAGAGCTTTCAGACTTCTGGCTCCACCACTGAAAACCAGTCCAGCATAACTGTCTGCTTCAGAGCTGTCAACCCAAACTCCAGAGTCCTGAGTCCCACGGCAGTTTCACTGAATCCAGGTAAGATGCAGCTTACACTTGCTAAGCCCATGTTTCATTTTAAAATCTTCAGCTAAACATAACAGACATCTCATGAAACAAGAATCATGATTTCTAGGAAGCCATAACCATAGATATTTCACAGTACTTTTTGATTGTTATTTTCCAGTTTAAAAACAAAACAAGAAAGCACATGAACTAGATATCAAACCTTTCAGAAGAGACTGATGCATATGATTACCATCTGAAGAGCCACCATGGGACATCACTGTATAGGAGGCGGCACACCGGAAGAGGATGCCTTTTGCTCTTAAAAGATCACACAACCAAAAATATCTCAGACTTCCTCAGTGTAAAGCTCTCTTCAAAATTACACATAAAAAATTTACTTCTAGAAGACAGAAATATGACTCAGAGAAATGAATTTACATGGAAACAGTTTGAAATTGGATTTTAAAAAACACAAAGAGAATGAAATCCACATTGAAATACTTAGGTAAAGAACAATTGCTGGGCTTCATACTGCGGAGCCGACAGATTCTGTGAAACAATGTATTTATGCCTTAACATACAACCATTGTAAAGATCAGCCTTTATTACACCATTGCTACAAAGTTTCTCACAAATCAAAGTTATGCACAGATTGCTGTTACTATGCATATCTTAGCTCTCATTCTAAACAGAACAACAAGAAGTGTCATCGCTTCAATTCAGAACTAAATAAAAGTACTGTTACTACACCCTTCTCAGTGGGAAGACTATCAGACCCAACTGGTTTAAAACTGAAATAACTGTCAAATTTATCCATGAAAAGTTTTGGAAAAAATCTTCATTTCATAACTGAAAGCACATTCCTGTTTTCCTATATTGCCAATTCAAAGATGAAAGAATGCAAAAGGCTGAAGAAGTGCTAAGTTACACGTATGAGATATAATGCTTTTGCTCTCATTTCTAGTGACCTACAATTGTTTGATGTAAAATAATCCCATTGTCACATCTCCACAACAGTGGAAGGACTGAGAGTGAACTTTGTGCCCTTTTAATATGTTCCTGCTGACAGCATTACCATATTTCTTCAAAATTCATACGAGAACATAAGCAAGACAAGCCCTGTTGTGTCACGTTTTAGCTGTTTGCCCAGTAGTTCCATTTCTGATACGCATTTTGGGTTATTCAGTTCACAGCAGGAAGCTCTGGAAAGCCTCCATACCCAGGCAAATATCTGAACTGCAGCAGTTCAATGCAGAAGTCAGCAAGAGCATTACAAATCTCAAAGCCTCCGTTATGCAAGCCAATCTTACAGTGGTTTTGCTTATGACCAGATTAGTATTTGAAAGCCTTCTTTCTGTGTTTCATACCAATACTAAAGCAAGTACCCCTAAAAAATGCTAACAAGTTCCGTTATCCTGCAACTGTAAGCCAGAAATGAAACTAATCAGAGATCAAGGGACATGACAGCATTCCAGAATCAAAGTATATCAACAATTGCCCATACCTACAGAAAAACAATTCTGAAGACGAGGTAATGGTTTTAAACTAGAAGAGCGTACATTTATATTGGACATAAGGAAGAAAAGTTTTACGATGACGGTTGTGAGACATTGGAACAGGTAGTCCAGAGAAGTTGTGGATGCCCTCACTGGAAGCGTACATGTTGGATGGGGCTTTGAGCAACCTGATCCTGTGAAAGATGTCCCTGCCCACAGTAGGGGGCTTGAACTAGATGATCTTTAAAGGCCCTATCAGACCTAAACCGTTCTATGAATCTGTATCAGTGACATCCAAAGCAAGGACAACTGCAATTCTTTTAACTGCATCAAAATCCAATGCAATAAGTAATGCCTTAAGAATTTTTTTCCCTACACTTAGATGACGTTGCTGAAGTCAGGCTGTATAGCAAGTTGTATGCAGACAATTACATTAGAAAAACATGTTCACAAAAACCCTAGGAGTAACAAGGTATATCAATTGTTTTCTTATTTACGTTATATGTTGTATCCTTTTTTCTGATCCACGTGTTACATTTTTCCTTACAGGAAAGAAATGGCTCGCTTATAATAATGGCCTAAAATGTTGTTGTAACACACTAGTGTATCAACAATGAGATTTTTCTGAAACAAAAAAGCTCACTCCAAACACTTTTAAAAATTAAGATGATGCTTTCTTGCTGCTTTGACTGAAAACATTAATTTATGGGGGAAAAAAAAAAATCATAAGCCATTTGCATCTCTCTCTTTCTTAGGCACACATAACATACAGGCTATTTCCTGGTTTTATGAGGAAGTTTTTCTAAGTATTTCCCTGATTTCATTAATTCACCCCCCTTTTTTTGCCTTTTAACTTAAATTTCTGTTTCCTTAATTGTGCAACCCCAGTCTAGACAGTGACTCACTTTGGCACAAGCTAGCAACTGCAACATGGCCCAGCAAGACAGTGGTGTCTACTGTCAGGAAATGAAGATAAACAACACAAACTGAAAGGATCTGAGAAGTCCTACTCCAATAAAACCTGGTCTCATCTTTAAGGAACTGACCTAGCCAACATGGAGCTGAGGAGAAGGGAAGGAGGGAGAAAAGCCAAGCTGCAATATAGAAAATGTATTTTCGTTGACCTCCAAAATATAGGCTATGATTTATCCCCTTCTTCCACATCTCACTGCCTTTTTTTTTTTTTTTTGGCATTAAATTTCAAATCTTTGTATGACTACTGAAAGAGACAAAGGTGAACACACGTTTCAAGTTCAGAACTAGTTGCACCTTTGAAACTCTCTCCACTTCTTTAGAATTCAAATCAAAACTTACATGTTCTTATTTGGAAGATGTTCACCTTTGGCAAGTATGGCCTTTAATTCCACACCCTGCCACACTCCCCCGCCCTGTTCCCTTTATGTCTCTTGAATCTGATTAAATCAGGTAAGTAACTTCAGCAGTAGTTTAGACAAACAGATGAAACAAATTCAGAAGATGTTAGTACAGCCCCATATGAGTTATCAACAATAGTGGTTGTCTAAAGGCTAACAGTTCAATCTTCTTACTGAGAATAAAAGGTGAGGGTGGGTATAAGGGAATATAAAGGACATAAGGCTAACTCTTGCCATAAGCAGAAGCTGGAGAAACAAAAATGACTTATAAGAATCTTGTTTTCTTTGTAGTGTTCCCAGAATAGAGTGAACCAGTCAAAGATGTCTCCATCCTTCATGTACTCTATTGCTCTAAGGGTTGCTACTACTGCAGCAAGGGCAACGCTTATGCTTTTGAATGCAGCTGTCACAGCACACTGCCGAAGTCTCCTCAAGCCATACAATTAGGAGGGAAACTTATTTTACTAAGTGTCTAACTCAGCCAGTGAGATGAAATTACGTTTCATAGGGCAAGCAAGAGAGGTCTCTAGCTTGAGGAATTCTCACTCCCAAATTTTAAACGTGAGCTTCTGACAATAGGTATATTAGAACAACAACAATAAAGTCTTTAAGACTCTCATTTCCTGCTACAGTAAGGTTACTATGAGAACAAAATTGCTATGAAGAATAGTCCTGCTGTGTTTTTGCCCTCACAGCCATGTTATGTACTGTTCATCATATTCTACAAATGACGTCAGACCAACGCAATAACTGAATAAAAGGCCTCAAAATCACATAAATGTACCAAAGGCAAATTAAATCTAGTTGTGATGCTCTGTATTACTTTTAAATTTAAGAGTGGTTCAGTCATATCATGACAGCCAAAATCCAGAAATGGTACCTACTTTAAATATATCTTGCTTGTAATTAATTATTTGTTTCTTAAATCTGTAGTGTTCAACAGTTGATAAATCTACTGCAGAGCAGACTATATTAATGGTGACTTAACTCAGTAAAGACTTTAATGCACATCCACATAAAATAACTTTACTTTTGTAAAAAAAAAAATAAAAAAAAAAATCAAACACCGCGAAGTTAAGAGTAAAAAAAAAATTAGTAACATCACAATTAAGCCATATGATGTGTGTTCGCATGCACATCACTCAAGTCCTGCCTAACATCATGCAATAACTCCACAGTAATGCCAGGAACAGAATTGCACACTGATTTTAACACACTGGAACGCAACCACAGACAATTTCTCTCTTCTTATCATACTCCAGCTCATTCATCATCTTTCTTTTGTATTTCACTAGGCAAAACACCACACTTCTGAACTATGGTATCTTCCAAACAGTCTTATCAACACAGTCTCTTTGCTGATCTCATTTTAGAACATAGCAGCAATTCTAACTTGTAAAACAACAAGAATTTTTCCAGGTAACAGGATCAAAATCTCTGATTCCCCATATGCCAAGCAGAGACTTAGAGAAGAATAGTAACATTTTGCAAAAATTTATAGCAAGGACTCTCATATCTGTGGCAGTCATACAACCAGGAACTGCCAGCACTGGTATACAACATGCACACACCACCCCCCTCCCCTGCCCCATTCAGCCTGCTGAAGCCACATTCATGTAGCATTTCACTGTGATTCACAGACTACTTTGAGAATGCCTGGTTTATACTAAACACTCAAAAGAAGCGTTGGAAGTGAAATACTCCACAGCAGTACTGGCTTTAAAGGGATTATCTGCTCAGTGAAAACCAAAAAGATGCCAAAGACAGTTTCAGTAACAGTACTTTGAGTAAGTCTGTAAGCTATTACAAGTTACAAACTGTGTAATTTAAGAGCAAAACAAATTCATCACATATCACCTTCAGTGTTCTTTTCTATACAGAATGAACAGTGCCCTCTATGTAAAAATGTATGTTATATGCCACATACAAGTGTAGTTTGAAGCTCTGGTGGAAGTTGTGATCCCATTTACACGAAAGCCATTGCTCAAAGCATTAAAACCGATCATGACCAACCCATAGCTGTGTGTTTGGACTGCTAGTGCACTGCACTGTAAGAGGAAGGAACAAGCTGTCTTCCTTCCTCCTGGTTGTCACGTACAGTCATGACACCACACAACTTCCTCATAGTAGTAATGTATACTCCTCACCACACAAGTTTTTACTTTTCAAGCCACTGAATTCACATTCACAGTTTAAGCCTTCATTACCACAAACCAAATCCTTTTACTTATGTTTCAATGAAGTTGTAAATGAAGGTTAAGTTGCTTGACTTGTATTCATAACTCGATATCGTAACTTAACCAGTCAATAAATTACACTGTGGAACTATCACTCCTAGTATATCAAAGTTTCCTTATGAAACACTAATATAAAAATTACTCATATGTGTAATTTAAGTAGGTTTATACCAGGCATGGTATGATGGTTAGGACAAGAGACATTTAGGACAGTATGAGGTCCAGGTTCTCTCAAGGGTAAGATCCTGCTTTTCTCTCCATTAGTACCTGGGCTGGCACTCCTCCTTTCTCCCTTGAGCAAGCACTTGTATGAAAAAATTAGATTACTTATTCAGAATACATCTTAGTCTACTTAGTAATGCCATTTTTTGGGGGCTAGGTTAATTTTAACCTAAATCAGTTTCCCAGCCTTGTTCATCACTCTGCCAATCAAATGCTCGTGCCAACTGGAGCAACAGAAGCTGGTAGAAGTTGTGACAACTAAAATCATTCTCAGAACTATGATCTGAAGATGAAAAACTATTTCACAGAATGCTAATGCTAGCCTTCTTCCCTGATGTTCTTCCCAAGAGGGAAAAAAAAAAATTACTTAGTGCCAACAAAATAAGTTTTTGGAATGTTTTTTAAGAGTATGTATAGCAAGACAAGTACTTTATTCTCATTTACAATCCAAATGAAATGAACACAAATTTAACACTTAAAAGAGCTTTCAGCTAGTGTTTTCAACCTTACCCCCAGCATAAATTATGTGTGGAAGACTAGCTAATAATTTTTAAAATATACCATTTACAGAGAAACTGAAAGCAGCTTTTGACTGTTAAAGCAAGCATCAAAACAGCAGAACACAAATAGTTCTATTTCACATATACCAGACTCCAGAAAGTATTCAAACAGTTGCGAAGCAGCAGCAGGCTACGGGCATCACATCAGATTTTAATGTTTCACTGATCATATGTTAGAGAAAGTTTTGCAAAATAATTTGAGAAAATATTTTCTCAAATTAACTATTTAGCCAGATTTCAATAAAGTACAGTTTGAAAACTTATTGACCAAACACTACAAACTAAAACAAACACAAATGCTGTTAGTGTCACAAGTAACACCTATCTGTATTTCAGTAGTCTAGAGCAAAAGAATAGAGAACCAAATAAAAGAGAAAGCTCTTAGATTTTGGCAGTGAGCTTTCCCCCTATGGACAGAACAGGCTGTCCCCACAAAACTAGTATTTACCAAACGTGGCTCAATGATCAAATTACACTTTCTCTGGCATTCACCAAGTAGTGAATGCATGTGTCACAAAAAGCCACAAGGAATCCAAGAAGTTTAAGAGTAACTCCAAGTATTCCCTTTACTCTCCACATACCCCTTTCAGAAAGTGTTCTCAGTTCTATGCTCTGTATGCAAGAAGTGACTTATTTTATATATTCATATTTCAAGAACAAATCATTTCAGTTAGATCAATTAAAACAATCTAAATATAATCAAGTAACTTAAATCATCAGCCCAAGATGGTAATGGTACTGACCGTAACGTGTCAAAAGCAGGACTTTTCTTACAATTCAGACTGCCAAACTAAGAGAATGTTTTATGGCAAAAATGTTATGCATAGAAAAAGAAAATAAAAGTTGCTAAAAACAGAACTGTGCTCATTCAGATTGAGGACTCCACAAGTAACATTCATCACTCTTCCTGAAGATTCGTAACTTTCCTGTTCTTTGTTAATTACATAACAACATTTATTTGCACATACTAATGTAAAGTAGTCATCTCAAGTTTTACCATATACCCTGTGCCCAAAACCGAACAATGAAAATAATAATATGGCCTCTTTAAGGCCTTTCATTCATTCCCCCTTTCCCCCAAAAAAGAAAACACTACTTAAAAATATTTTGGCTAAAATCTACAGGCTTCTATACAAATGAAACCTAGCTAGTCAGCCACCTAAGAGTTTTCCAATTTTCAACTCTTTAAAGTAGTTTCAGAATGAACAATCTAGCCTACTCTACTTTTGGAGAAGGAGTAAAAAAAAAAATCCTCTGAATATATATGCCTGAAATCTCTATGAACCTTTTCAAACCAAGTACAAAGGCCACTCATTGTACAGGCAAACAATGAAGCTCTAGCATTAACATTATGAGATCTGTTGGCTGCCTCCTGTAGCACAAGTCCAGAGCGCAAGCTACCTTAGCCAGGAAAGGACAGAACCATCTTGAGTTGATTTAGGGTTTTTTAGCTTCAATTTCCAGACTGCATATCAAGAATACTCAACAAGTCCACTATTGCTATTCTCGGTCACTATGAGGATCGTTGAGTGAATCTTCCCCTATGACATACAAGATCTGCACTGCAAGTTAATTACTGGCTGTAATAGTCAACTTTGCATACTCCTTTACTAATTAAGCACTTAGAGATTTAGGGTGAAATTACATGAGAAAGCTGAGAACACCGAAAGCTTCAGTAAGAGAACCTATCTTTCCTCCTTCCTCCACTCTGCTCCCAGACACTGCAGTTCTGCCATCTGTCTTGCTCTGGTCATGGTATTCGTTGACCTCTTCTCCCAGTCAGATTAAAGTGATCAACCTATTAGAAGACAATACCTTTCTTTTTGTTGGATGATTCTTTATGCTTCAGCAGCAATGAGCTGCTGCATAGGCTCAAATCATCTTGGGTACATTCACCAGTATGTATCACATCCAGCAGATACTAGGGCACACTGGAAGATCCTACTGTGCAAAAAGTCTGGAATTGCATTATTCTGAAATCAAAGACTTCACTGCTAAACTGAGAGCAACAATGAAAGATGATGACATAAATTACATCCACTTTCCAAGAACTGTAATTAAGAATCTGAATTACAGACACTGTAAGCATTACTAGACCAAAAGCTGAATTTGAGTAGTGAGTTATGAGCCATGTATTACATTATTTTAGCAGACAGCATTATATCAGTGGTATGACTGCGCTATTTGTGTATTCCACTCCTATTATCTCCCTGTGGGATTGCATATTAAACCAATTCTACAACTACAATAGGTGCATAAGAGCAGTGCCTGCCTAAAAACAAAACAAAAACAAAAAACCAACCAAAAAACCAACAACCCAAAAATATTTCTAAGAAACATGCAAAAACATACTGTAGGAAGCACTAGTCTCAATTTATGCAGTCTCAAACAGATTGGAATTATATAACCTAAGACTGCTTTGTCTCAAACTACGTCCAACAGCATTGCCTGATAAAACAGTATTGATCTGGAATGTTTTCTAAACTTGGAACTACAACTCTGGAATACTCCGCAATAAAAACCAGCTCCATTTTCATAGAATCACTGAAAAATTTAGGCTGGAAGGGACTTCTGGAGGTCAACAGCTACAAACACCTATTCAAAGCAGGATGAACTTCAGGTTTAAACCAGGTTCACAGGGCCTTGGCCAGCCAAATTCTGAAAATCCCCAAGAATAGAGATTCCACCAGGTTTTCCTCCAGTGCTTAACCATCCCTACTAAGAAGGACTTTTTCCTCATGTCTAATTGGGATTTCCCTTGTTGCAATCTATGACTTATCTCTTGTCAATTTGCTCACCACCTGAGAATAATATGCCTCCCCTATCTTGCCTGTAATTCCCATTAGAACAACTTAAGACTATACATAAGTCCACCTTTAGCCTTCTCTTCCCCACATTAAAGACACGGAGTTTCCTCAGCCTCTCCACATATATCACTAATCATCTTAGTTGCCCTCAGCTGAACTTGCTCTGGTTTGTCAGCATTTCTTGCAATAACAGGCTCAAGACAATCTGTCAGATACATCCTCACAAGTGCTGAATAGAAGGAGTAAAATCACATCCCTACATCATGCTGGCTATGCTCTTTGTTATGTTCAGTCTGAAAAGTTCTTTTGCCCACGCTTTGAGAAGACTGACACATTGAGAAGTACTTTGAAGCCCATTTAGATTCACTGCTGTTTGAAATAAGCTTTTTTTAAAGCAAGGTTGATTAACTTGAAGCATTTACAGTGCTTTTGCATCAGCAATTGCATTCTAAATGAATGCAAAAATAGGTATCAAAAGAAATACAATAATTAGCATAGAAATACCTTTTATCTAGTTACACGTGTGTAATACTTCCAACATTTGAATGTACTTCTGATTATTTTGTGAACAAACACACAACCGGCAGAACCTGGAGAAAAGCATTCAGTTTGACAGCTACCTACTTAAGAAACTGAATTGGGGAAAAACACACATAGAAAAATGAAAGTTATGGGACTGAATATGCTACGAGGGAGAGCTATAGGAAAAATTATAAGTCTCAACACATTTTGTGACATTGAGCCCAAATTAAATTCAAACCTTTGTGCCAAGTATTTACCTGCTACTGTTGGGCTCTATGCAGATCCTTAATCAGTAGTTTATGTGAGCCCCAACTCTTTTTTTCAGACCTTTACATCCCTCTCCACTAACTAGATGTTCACATGTTTCAGTGGAATTTAGTTCCACTTGAGTAAGACTTATTTCTTTCTAGCCCAGACAAATGTCCTCTCTAGACATCACAGAGAACCCATTTAAATATTTGAAATTCAAATTTTAAGATGCCAAACTTCTTAATGCCAAAAATCAAAGCTACTGCTAACAATATTTTCACAGTAGGAAAGTTTTAGATGCCAGTATAGACAGTGGAAAACCTTTTTCAATATCATACTGAAGTTCAGAAGAAATTGCCAAGCCCCACACCTTCCCACGTCATAGCAGCTGGCAGATCTTGCTCTGCCTGTGTGGACAAGTGCAGGATGGCCATCTATTGACTAAGAGAACAGCAAACCTTGTAAGTGAAAGAGCATATAGATACAAAAAAGGGCTACTATGAATTGTTACTGGCACCAGTCATTATGAAACTAAGAAAAAAAAAAAACAACCCCAAACCAGAACCAAATGATTTCAGATGGACTTTTAAACTTCATTTGCCCCTCACTGCCTTGAAAAGCAGCTTCTTTCCAATAAGGAATGGAAACTGCTACACTTTCCATGAAATAAAAGTTACCACCATGTTGCAAATGAATGGTTAGTTATTTTAAATGACGTGGTATCCTTAATTCCTTATGTAGAAAAAATAATTATTGAAAGTATTTTTAAATGCAGTGGCTCCCTCTTATCCTACAGATCTTCCAGAAAGCCTACTGATTAGTCTTGAGATGGACATGCAATCGCTTTTGGTCATTACATGAGAAGTCCTAAGAACAAAAGCAAAGACAACAGCCTATGAAATAATATTGAAAGACCACACCTCGTTTGAGCTTAAATATGTTTCTACCTTACCCTTAAAGCTATGTTCAAACTGCAAAGAAGTCAGTAATCTGCCATTGGAAATGTCACATCCTCACTCTGACACTGTCAAGGTACCTTTATACACATTTCAAAAAAAGGAGCAGTTCTAGTGCTTGGGCTGCTGAGGGAATCAAACAGCACACAATTCCAGGCATCCCCGAAACCTGGCCCAGTCTGCAGGTGATGAGGCGTCACACTCCCTATTGTTACATAATAGTATTAGTGACACTGACCAAGACATCTTAACCATTTCATCGGGACCCACAGGGGAGAGATATAGTAGCTTGGTTGATTGGTGTGTAATAATAAGTAACTAAATCACATCTGGACAAATTTTCAAGACACTACAGCATGAATTTTGACCATACTGTGCCCTTTTACATCAGTGAAAGCTATACGGGTTTAAAATGCATGACTAACTTTAGTCCTTGTAAGAGAGGCTTAGTGACACTGGCCACAGACAGCATCCAAGGAGGCAAGTAAAATGCAAAGCAAATCTTCCACAGAATCCACTGAATTTGTCATAATGCAACACAGGTTACCATAAATAATTTAGAACTAATAAACCTACAGCCATTCAATTTCACAATGTTAAAACATACCCTGAAATATTCACACTTGCTTCATTGTTTCAGTTACAGTAAATTCAATCTGTTTTTACCATCAGTGAGTCCTAACAGGACTGATTGCTCCAGCCAAATCAAAACTAAATGCCAACACCAATACCACCAACCTGAGAGGCAAGCTATAGGCCCTTATCTTCCAGGAAGAAAACAAATCAACATACTCTAGAACAACAAAATCTATCATGAACACTGCCATTTCAGATATACGAATTTAGATTGAAGAATTACAAAATGCTCCCAGGCCTGGGTTAATAGTAAAATTAATATGTATAATAGCAGATTAAAATATAATCTATCCACTATAATGTTTCATAGTAAAAACGAATCTAATAATAAATTACTTGAACTCTACAACAATAAATGTAACTTGCTTTTTAAAAAAAGTATTCCTTGTATCTCAATTTATATCATAAAAGAGACAAAAGACAGTTCTTCTCATACCTTAAAATTCTATAAAGAAAACTCCCTTAAACAACACTGGAAGTTAGAAATATATTTCTTATAGATTCAAGAACAAGGGAAACTACTGTTACAGTGCAATGTGTTGCCCATATGCCTTTTTTCCAACTTTAGAAGAAATTCTGCATGAGTTTTCTTCATAGCTTTTAAAATACTGCATAATTTTCTCAAATATCAGTGATTTTAGCAATTTCACTCTTGCACAGATCACTAAGTCTACCCACATATTAAAACTTCTCTTCAGTGCTTAGGAAAGCTACGAAGAGTCAGCAAAAAACTGTCTACAAAGAACAGATTTGTTTTTCCTTTCCAAGCCACAAAATGTAGAAGTTTAGGAGCTGCTCTTTTTCGCCCCCTCCATTTTAATGAAACCTTAAACTTTGCATAATTAGAAAAAGCTCCTTCCAGTTGTTGCCATAGGGATACCGAACTTTTAAAGGAATATGCAAAGCACAAATTTCTACTGTAACACTACCTTACATTTCTCAATCCATTTGTAATTGTTCAGTGTTAACATTACATGATTATAAGTAACACTTCATAAAAGCATTTAGAATACTAGTTTGTTTCAAAACCTAAGATTTCTCACTGTCCCTGTATTACAAAGCCCATCCCAGACTGCTGTTTGGACGCTGAACTGGGCAGAAGGCATTCCAAATACTAACTACCAAATGAAATCAATGAAAGCATTTTATAGCCACATGTGAGCTTAGATATTCATCAACTTAGAGAGACTAAAAAATGTGAAATACTGGAGCATTTAAAAAAAAAAATCCTATAAATACACTATTAGTCAAATATGACTGAAAGAAACTCACATTAGCTGAATGAATGGTACCTGAATACAAAGCAATATAACAACAGTTTTCAATGATTCTTCACTGTGTATCAAGTGTGGCAATATGCAGAACTACAAATTTTAAAAGCGAAGCATAAAAAAAATTTCCTTAACTAAGTAAGGGAGAATTACTTACCTTTCCCCCCCCATTCGTAGCATGAGACTGAAAACTTAAGTAAACTGACACCTAAAACGACAGAAGAACCAGATTGGGAAAAAAAAAATACAGAATCTAATTGCCTGGGTGCAGGAAATTTGACAAGTAAGAGGAGTGTCCAAGTTTCTGGACAAAGAATCAAAACATTTTGATGCTTTCTTTCCCAAGTGGACCCATAGCTATACAACCACCTTTCTAACTGTGTAGTGACAAAAAAAAGGAATTCTTAAGAAATCCTGTATTATCTCCTCAAATCTTAAACCCCTTCTTCAGAGCTTTTAGCTTCTTATTGTATCTACTCAACAACTGTAAATTTCATTTCTTATGAGAATTCCTGTTGTCCTCACCTTCAAAAATAAAGATTGCTATTAATATTTCATCATCTGCAGGAATACTGATGTGGCTAAAGATGGAAACAACTACCTCAACATTACATGTATTCCAAGCAGACAGCACAAATAAACAGAGGATGCCTTGATTTCATAGTTCTTCTATTTTCTAATGATCTGTAGTAGTTCAAATGATTTTTTTAATGTAAAGAATAGCAATTTTTATACAGAATTGACAGACACGGTGTATGTATTATATATTTTGACAACACAGAATTATCAGAGCAAACCTCACAATGATCCTTTTCTCCATTCCACAATCAAAATAAATTGTACTGATAAAAGTTGCATCTGTGTGAGTCATATTTTGCCAGCAGAGTGTAACTGTACCAGCAAAACACCTAGGATACAGAGATTAAGCCATAGGCTATAGTTTCACAACACTTTTTCCACTGCAGTACCAGCTTAAGCAGTCCTCATACCTCAGCTGTGCTGGCACAACTGTTTGTGCAGCTGAGCAGTGAGGCCAGTCAGAGAATCGATCCAGGTTAAAAATAATATTTTTCTGATGGTAAATTCCACAATCTGCTTTGCAGCATAGCCACCTGGAACATTAACTAGTTATACTAGTGCAACTGAGGGGCAAGGCAGGAATAAGAAGCTAAGGTTAGGGCAGCTCATGCCAGTGCTGGCATGGAACAAAATGCTCATGAAACTACACCCTTGGTCTTTAAATGTTCTGACATTCCTTGATTAAGTGCATTATCCAAATAGTGCACAATAAAAAGAGAAGGATACTGTGTCACAAATGTGTGGGAAAAAAAAAAGCATAGGAGGCTTCCACCTACTTTTCAGGAAATACTATGCAAGGGCTTTAAGAAATAGAAACTATTGTTTTTTAAAATAGCAGCTGCAAACTGCCCCACTTCCCCCACACAAACAGGGAATGATGATGGGGGAGGGGAACAAGTGTATTCTACCATTTACTGTTTCTTTCACTAGTCTTGGATCTCTGCCCTTCAGGCAAACAGGTAAGATGCTACTGCATTTGTTCTCTTAACAAATTCTGGGCAATGGAAAGGGAGGGGAAAATAAACCGTAAACTAGGACAGCAATATCTGTTTACAGCACCTTTGTACGTAAGCACATTTTCTGTGCTATGATAAAATAGCAAGACTAAAAAAATACAACTCATCTCACAATACTAGCTACCCTGTTTGTGTAAGGGCTACACCCTACCTCCTTGATAGGATTTTAACCTTTGACAGCAATAGGACAAGCCTTTCTGTTAACGATCTGCTTTACTCCTCAAGTTTTTCAGTCCAAAGGAACTATTGCATAAAGATGTTTACAAGGCCATGAAAAGGTATAAACTCTTGCTGGTTGCTGATATAAATGCTTTCTACTCTTGGGGACAAGAGCTATTGGCATATAAACTGCTCAAGTTCATCACTATGTGGATACGGCTTCCAGACAGAAGCAAGTTTACATCATATTAGCATGGCATGCAAGACACAGGGAGCACACATCTGTGTCTCAACCATGTTCAAAGCGCAGCATCCCTGGCACATAATCTTCTTCCACCTTCTGGTTACAGCACAGTTTTTGAAAGGATTACAGTTAGTACCTGAAAGCAAGTATATGCTTTTAAGTAAAACAAAAAACCCATTAATTTTGGGAACAGTCTATTATTTAAGTTCATGTCTTATTTACACATACACGATTCACACTTAGCCAAGTTTCTGTACATATCTCAGAAAAGTTAATAAATCAAATGTATCTTTTCAAATGTTTAAATTGAAAAATATATCAAACAGCTAAGTCCGACTTTTGTTTTTTCTTTCTATGAATTTGATTCAAAGCATTCATGAGACATTTTAACTTAGAGAATAACAGAATAAATGTATTTTTTCATCTGTTAACTTCAGATGTTTATCATCAGATTTAATTCAAAGTACAGTTTAGAATTTCAAGGGAGGAATACTGTAAAGAATGAGTCTTATAAAAATTATTCTGAATCAATATTAATGCCAAGAATACACTGAACTCTTTCCAGCCATCACTGGGCAGAGGGCACTTCTCAGATATGGATCATAAGCAACAGATCTTGTTAGTATTTTGATCTTTTATTAAATTTCCAACAGATAATACAATATAACAAATCAGTAACAATAACATAGGAAAATATATGTTGACTTGGGACATTTTTTTTTAAAAAAAAACTCAAGCAAGTATGAATTTAGTGTGAAGCACTGACACAGGTTTAATTCAGGTTAAGACAGAGTTACCGTCTATCTTGAATACGAGTTATCCCACCGTAGATGCTTATCCTCCCAGGAGTTAAGGTTGTGCGATTCCAAATCCATTCAGATAAAAATACTAGCCAGATGTGTACACTTCTACAGCAATTAACAGGCACAGAATAATGACAAGCAGCGTATTTGTCAGACCTAGACCAAATGATCTCAAACTACTGATTGTCCTGCAGTGTAACTCTGCAGTAGCCTATATGGTAAAGGAAACACCACACTTAAGTCCTGAGATAGTAGGCTGGTTTCTCATCTGGTCCAAACACAACTCTTCAGAGATCAGGTTTCACTGCACTACTCTGTTATGGGGCAAATTATGTTAAACTCACAGTTAAAGGGAACTGTAGTCTGTGAAAGCCCATAAACATACAACTTCTATTTAGCTATTTGTTCCAGCACCTTATTACAGTTGTACAAGACCAGGTAAGAGTAATGAATTTTGATGTGCCCAAATATGTCACCCAACACAAGTATTACCTGTTTATGCACAAAAAGTAAGATACATTATTTAAAAATGTATGTTTCCTCTTACATAAGTCTTACCATATCATTATGGTAATACAGATGCACCTAAATTAATCTACCTTCTGACAAGACCCTACAACAGGTAGTTGAGCAAGCAACAATAGCTTGCTGTCACCCGGAGGGGTTCCTTTCTAAATACTACTGCAGAGCTCTTTTGGTAAGTGTCCTCAAGCTGTGTTCTGCATCACAACAACTTCTGCAGACAGAATTCCAAGATAAATTCTTTAACAGGACACTGTTTATTAAAAGCTAGCAAGTTATCTTAAGTGAACTTTCTTCATCTGTTTATCATATATCTGTCCTCATTTTTCTGTCCCCTCACACCTCCAGTTCATCCCAGTTCAACATGTTGCTGCTGCCACCTACCGGAAGAGGTCTGACTCTCCTTTCTCCTCCTCTGGCTCTTCTGCTCCCTGGACACTTCAAAGAGGCAAGTCCAATTACTAGTAGAGCAGAAAGTTATTTTTTGGTGGATGAGCGGGAGCCTGAACTAGTCTCTAGCAAATTGAGCTGGCCAGAAGGACCTAAGATGCGCCAAATACAAGTCCACATGTAGGGGAAGAGTACAGGGGGGGTATGTATTCCCCCTGTTAACAGGAGGGGACTGTTAGATTTGCACTCTTATTTCCAATTATAGGAACAAGCCAAATGACTGCTGAACTCTAGAGTTAATAGCCGAACAGCACGTTGCTAGTTAGAAATAAAGTGACCACTGTTACTGCTATCATCAACCAATATCTAACCATACCACTATTGCTTACAGAAACCATAAAAGGTTGATTTTTCAAGCCTACCACTTTCATATACACATTTAAAGACACTTGAGCCTTTAAAAATAAATGCTTAGCTGACTTCAGGTACCTTCTGTAATTCTTGGGTCTTGTGTCATTTTGTGGTTAAAATATAGTCTGAAGTACTGAATTAATATGAAGTAAAGATCATACATATTTGATTCCAAGCTTTCAATGAATCTCCAAAGAGTTAAGACAAACTTTGAAAGCAACTGGGCTAGTACTCATCAGCCTGGTAAGAGAACAGAAAGTAATCTCTGAATATCAATTCATGTTTCCACTAATCTCCTTAAAATTTGAATTAAGTCCCCTGAAGTTGTGAGTGAACTAAGGCAAAGAGACTAAAAATCGAGTCAGCCCAAGAGCTAGATATTCCATGAACACATCCACAGAACAGTTCTAACGCAACATGAGAAAAACCCAAACAAACCCAAACTGTTCTCCACATCATGAAGCAAGAACAAAGCATATCGAGTAATTGAGCTGTACAGGTACCTGGTAATTCACAAAAATAAGTTTCAAGCTTGGCACCAGACGTGCAATGGTGACACTTTTGCTCAGACCATTATTTTACCACTCAGTTGTAAAAACCCTTCAGAATACCAAATTTTCAATTGGATAGTTTTATAATTGTAACTTTACAACAAATGTAATTTTACATCAATTATGGTCATGATCAGCATGAAGTAGAAGTGTTTGCAATTCCTGTGTTAAAAGTAAGAAACAGTCATCAAAAGAGGTTGCCACAACCACATAAAAATGGGCTTTGCTTTTCTGAAAGGCTTCAAGAAAGAGAGAATAAAGAAATTCTTATCACTATCATTTCTTTTTCTTTCACTTCATTTCATTCAAAGCAAGCAGCAGTTATACCCTTTAATTGAGCAGATTAAGTGTTAGAGGCTAAGTTTTGGAGAATTCTATGGTTTATGGGAAGATGCTAGGCTCCGTAGAGTCTCTGCCTGACAGCATGGGAAGCAAAAGAGTAAAACCAGTCTAGAAGGTTAGGGCTCAGCAGTTATAAACTCAGCACAGACTTTCAGTTTCACATTCGGTGGTAATGCTTTTCTACGCATTCTGACAACTTTATCTGACAAAGGGCTTCGACGGGATGGAACTTAGTCTTACTCTTGCAGCCCTATCCCGATTTCTCTCCTGTTTTCCCTCTTCATTTCCACATCACCCACAGTCCATTCATTCAAAAGATTAAAAAAAGGAATAAAACAGAAGCATTCAAAATTAATCTAGAAAACCCTAGGTTCTTGTGGTTTTGGGGTGGGGCTTTTGGTTGGTTTTTAAAAAAGATTCTCCCTCAAAATTTTTAACCTTGAATTTTCATATGTGCAGGCTATGCTCTGCAGCCTGCAAGGAAAGAAGCTTGTGTTTTAAGAACATTAAATTCTGACTTCAGGAGCTGGGGCTCAAAGAACACGAAGTATCATGCAGCTCCTTGAGTTGCAACCACTGCCAGCCACTGGAGTTGGCACAGTGTTTCTTTTGCTACTTGTTCCTGTCATCTTTTCATGCACACCCTACCAGTAAACAAAAAATTATATTCAGAAATCACAGAACAAATATATTCAGAAACCAACACTTCAATTACCCTACATCCCTTTTTCTCCACTCTGTCATCCATTACAGAGCAACCACAACAAGAAATTTCACTTTCCAATCATAATAGAAATTCCACTTGCTACAATCAGCAAGACAAAAACAGCTACAGATGTAGTTTGAAACGGATCTGTCACTATAGGCTGGAGGGAAAAAGGTTAAAAACAGGTACAGAAAGAGCACAGTACAGATTCCCTTGTAGGACACTCAGGAAAATGAAGGACAGCAGAAAGGTCCTGAGAAACAACCACTCATGAGAAAAAACTTCGCATAGCAGACACTCAGTTTAAACTGCAGACTTTTGAAGGGGGACAGTCGAGTTAATAACACCTACTAAAAACAGTCTTTGACTACCCTCTATAGTATTGCTTTAACTTATGCGTTATTGAAACAAATCCTATCAAGTACTGTTTACAACTACAAGGTCCCTAATACAGAAGTCTATGTCCCTACAACGCCTTGCGGATCCAGTTCTTCGAAACTGCATCTGCTCTTGAAAGATAAATTTACTGGCATCTCTGCTAAAACTCTTATCTACTTCAAAACATAAGACACCAGCATGATTTTAAGACTCTAAGCTCAGTCTCTCCCCCTCTAATTCCAGTAGTCTTCAATATTTTAAACTTCATTCTCCCAGTCTCTCCCAAGAGAGGTGACTGAGCTGCAAAAAGAAAATCGCCTCACCAGCTACCTACACAAAGTTGGATGATGGATTTAACATGTAGAGCCAATAACAACAACTAGTTTCCCCCCTCCCCTTTTTTTTTTTCTTTCCTTGACAAAAAAGAACAAAAGCGTAAGTAAACATGATCATAACCAAGAGGAGTAAAAGTCTCAGAACTGACTATCAGAGAAGACCTCTCTACACACACAGAATTGTACAGTCTGATGTCCGTGACTCACTTCTTTTGCTCAAATACTGATAAAAGCAAATGTCCATTTTCCATGCATGACATTAAAGGTAAAAAATAAACAACGCATATGGAATAACCAAATAATTTAGCTACCAGACATTTAAGTAATTATATTGTAAATACCTGAAAACTATAATCATATAATCAGTGTCCCTTAACAGAGCAAAGATACTTAAACCATCACTATCCCTAACTACTGAAGAAAGAGGGAAGAAATTAAAAAAACCTCTCCCTGAACATCTGTAATCACCAGGCTTCTATAAGAAATCATAATAATAAAAAATACTGATGACGAAAAACTACCAATGCCTTTCCCCTCATTTAAAAAGCAAAAAAAGAACCTTGAATCAGAAGTGTCATGAGATCTGAATATAACCATAAAAGATTAAATGAATCATTTAAGCCTAATCAAAAACTGTTTTGTTCAGAATATCCAGGTACAAAATTAGGTTCTCCAGCTTTTCAAAGAAAGTGATCTCTGTCTCCCTCTTTACACCTTTCACATATTTCTTTCTGCTCGAGAGCTTCAATTAAAGTGTTTCATTATAGACAATACCACTTTGAAACACTCACACTACTTCAATCCAGAAAATAAACACTGTCAGTATATTAAAATGTTTCACACATCAATTAAAGTATACCACACAAAATTATTATACGTTACAGTCAAAATCTTTATCAAATTGAAAAGCAGAAGTCAGAGCAAATTATTTCTTTTTGAAACGTAAAGGGTTTTTTTAGGTAGAAAATAACTGACTAAAGCAATCAGTCATAGGTTTCTCTTATTTCAATGAAGTAAAAGCAGATTTGTTCTAACAGGGGCAAACATTTTTGGTTATTTTAGGGATTTGGGGAAAATTTACATGCAAGAGTTTATTCAAAGAGGTCATCTTTTGAGAACACCAGGCTTAAACATATAGTGTAATAACAAAACGTATGATTAAAAGATATTTCTGCAGATCAAATAGAACACATCTTCAGTTTTGTGCACTGTTGTACACCATTTTACCCATACTTTCCTGAGAAAAACACTACAATTATTAAAGAAAAATGCTTGAACTTTCCTTGCTAGGCTTATAATCAAAATTAAACTCTCCTTTTTTCATTTTACTACACTTAAAGGCTTTTCCAATTACACTTGGAACTAGCATAGTAGGACAAACCTCAAGGCAGTATCAAACCCAAGCCTCTTGCTCTCCTCAGGCATAAGCAGAAATATCCTGTCCTGCAGCCTCCAAAATGGCAAAGTCTCTTATGGTTAACTCCCATTCCACAGCAGTTTGATCAGCTGAGAGGTGGGTAGGTGGAAGGAGGTTAATGAGCAAAGAAAATAAATCCACCCACTCCTTGAAAGTACACTGACCATTTTCAAAACGCTTCCATCTTTTCTAATATATGACAGTTATCGCCTATCACTACTGATTAGTAAAAACAGAAAAGTGTGCAACGACTATCAGGCACCTAGGTATTGATGAGAAAGTCCCATGTCCTATTTCCCACAGAAATAGATGCAAGTAGAATGAAAGGTCTGAAGCAACCGGACCAGCGGGCATGTAGTCACTTAACTAAGCAGCTAAGTACCATGAGCTCCAACTTCCCTACTGTTCCCTAATGATAAACTGAGCAAGTATAGGGCAACTTCTACTACCTTCTCATTTACTCTGGGTGACTCACCTTGAGAATCATCTCAGTTTATTTCATGAACTTTGAGATTTAATTTCCCAGCAACCCTCACGCTATCCTCTCCTGGTCAAAGGAGCACAAAGGACTGTGTCACACACACACTTTTAGTTCTGGGCTGATTGAATATTTTCTTTTCCATTCCTCCTCTCTTTACAAAATTCAAACAATTTATTTGATAGGAGACGTGTCACTAGCAAATCCAGTGTTTGGGTAAATACCTACTGAAAGTCAGACTCTGGCAAAAAATAAATTCCTTTTTCATCTTAGTCAGGGACTTTACTTGTTTACTAATGTATCGTTTACTCATTATGTTTCAATGACAGTAAGGCTGGGTATTTCAGCCACTCCTTAAAATGCAGTTCCAAAACAATTCAATACTGCCACTGTCATTCCTCCTGCTCCCAGGCATGCACTCCACCGCTCTCCTGTGATCTAAGCAAGTGCTGGCACTCATCTGATCCTGCAGCAAGCCAGTTCATGGAGCAAAACCGGGGTGTGGGCGGAAGAAGTGTTAATTTTCTGCTAGTTTAGCTTTTAGTCAGATGAACGCCAGTGTGAGCACAGGAAAAGGAGAAAATCCAAATTACACTGATTTACAAATCACAGCCCTATTTTTTCCTGAGGGCAATCTGTACTCAACACTAAAAGATACTTTTCTGATTTTACCTTATCTTAGCACTAGAATAAACATCTAGCCCAACCACACAAGGCTGCCTCTGGCAGCTGTTAAAACCAACCAACAAGGTGGGCCTGTAGGGTAAGAGGAAGGAAGAGATATACAAGTTCTACAGAAGCAAGACAAAAAGGGTTAATCACATCAAACCACTTCCTTGTGTTGTTAGCAGCTAAATTGAAACAACTGTATTAAAAGACAGCACCCGAAGTGAGAGCAGGTGAAGTTTCAGAAAGATTGGTAGGACACCACCAAGAGGGAAGCTACCACCAAGAGGTAGGGAAGAAAGACCTTCAGTTATTTAGGACAGTAAGATGAAGAAAAGAACAGCCACAGAAGTCCCCTTTTCCGTCCATCCTCTTCTCTAGAAGGGGAATTGAGGCTCTTGGAGATGAAGGGTGCCCATATTAGGAAGAGGCTTACAGCTGGGCTACCATAGCTTTAGGCTAACAGAGCTTGACTTTGTGCAGTTATCTTCACCCGTGAAACTACACTGGCAGAAAGTCTTAGCATAACAGCAGACTTCTTTTAAAGAATAGCTGCCAGGGAAAAGGGGCAAAGGCAGGCAGAAGCATGGCCATGGAAACCAGGAGTTGTTTTCTCTTTCTTCTCTGTTAGTTCCCAAACTGACATATGTAAGGACAAAACCAAGACCACCATTGCAACATTTGGGAGGAAGCCTCTAGTTTCCACTTGATTTCTGCCAACTTCATAGTAGTAGGGAAACATACACAAAAATCCATTAACCTGGAAAAAACCCAACACCAAGATGAGGTAACAGACACTGATAGGCAAGAGTCAAATAGAAATAGTCATGGTGGCGCTGATACAACTTACTCTTCCTGTTGCTTTTCTTCAAGGAGTGTATTTTATACGTCAGGAAAAGTAATGGACACATGTCTAAACAGCTGTTCCTCTAGCTCCCAATTATTTTTCCATACTTTTCTTCTAGAATAAAGTACAGATTTCCTACTTAGAAACTGATAATACATAATTTTAAAATTTGCTATTTTTCCCCCTCAGTTTCCCATGTTTCGCTATGAACTTTCTTCAAAGAAGAGAGTAATGCTACTTGTTCTCCAGCCTTCTGTAAAGGAAAGAAAGATGCAATCACTGCACTTCCTGCTATGTAAGGGACTAATACCACTGACTTTTTTCCTGCACTTTACTTCACACAGGATTCAGAGAGAGGAAAACTAAGAAGAGCAGAAATGCCTCCAGTATTCAAGGCTTCTCAATATGTATCGTTTCCTTCTGTTACAACCTTTAAAAGGTGGCCACTAATCTTTTTACAAATTAACCTATCTTCTACCTTTTCTACCTTAAACAGTATCTCCTTACAAAGGTCCTGACACCAGATACAGACTAACAAGACTACTAGATACTCAAAAGGAAAAAATTAAAAATAACCTGCTCTGAAAAAGGCAGATGAGGAAAGTAATAGAGGGAAGTTGAGAAAGAATAGGAAAGATACCTCATAGTGCAAGGTGAGTAAAGAGCTTTTAATGTTGTTAAGGTTCTCCACTTTGTCATACTGCTTGGGAAGAAGACTCCCACAACAGCAGGAAGATTTACAGAAGACTAAAATCCACATAAAAAAAATCCAGAACAACTGCAACTAAGATTCTGTCCCTGTCTTATTGCTCTCCCAAGGCCCTTTCTTGCAAATTATGGATGGCAGGGGGAGGGGGCAGAGGGAAAGTGCAGAAATAAACCATTGTTTAAAAAGCTAGAAATCAAGACTACACTGTTATCTAGCAACAAAAATAGAAAAGGATTCTCTATGAAACTCACACGCATGTATTATTAAACTATGAAATCTAACAAACCTTTTTAATTATAAAGCTGCCAATATTTTGGACACATTAACACATGCTGAAAGTAAAAGAAGTTAATGTTTAACTAATTACTAAAATGACAAATTTTGTTATTAACCTGCCAATCATTCTAAACATGAGTTAATTTCCCCACTCCCTTTATTAATCACAATCTTACCACTCAGATTTTGACCTTCCCCTGTGTTTTCTGGCTATTATATCACCTTATAGCCTTTAACTAAGAAATTAGCTGTGTTTTATCTCTCTCTTTAAAACTGGGGTTGAACACTGAAAATATAAACAGTACATACAAGTAAGAAGAATTGTTCAGCCTCAGTGTTTAAGTTTATCTTCTAACCAGAGATACAGACAGATATCAGGTATGTTCAGGAAACTAAAGAGAATGCCAAGATTCCATTTTATAAAAATAAATATTGAACAACTCCATGGAAGAAAAGTAACTCTTCTAGTCTGGATAGCTCTTCACAACTTAGATGTACTAATACATTTCTTGCATTTGCAACAAAGATAATAAGCCTGTTAATAGAAGTAGACTGACTTTTGAAAGATAAGATGAACAATGTCACGCAGATAAAGTGGCAAAGGATTCGTAACTATTATACTTAGGTTCATACCTCAGAAGGGTTCAGTTTTTCACCCATTCCAATTGTCTAATGCTTGTTCTGCAAAAATACTAAACCATGGGTTACAGGCAGGCATAATTTAAAAATGCAGATGTGGACTTTTCACAGGAGCTGGCAAGAAAAAAGTTATGAAAAAACTCTTGTGCTTTAATTTTGTGATTAAAGCACATTTTTTTCCCCCCATAAACGAACAGCAAGGTAAGTATTATTCCTTCCAATTCCATACAGTTTCACTCTCACAATAGGTTCAAAGGATGACAAAGAAGCGACAATAAATTCTTAATTTCAGAAGGCAAAGCTGCACTGCTAGGCTTCTCCTAAATCAATTTAAAATCCTAGTCAATACATATACATCAGAAAACAAAGCTAGAAGAGTCAGAGAAGCTGTACTGCAATAGTAAAATGTGAAATGAGAAAGTGCTTTTGAAATCAGTGAATTTTGACAGTCTGAGCAGTCACTGTAGGCATTCAGTAACATTCATCGACATGACAGTGTAAGGTGATGACTTGCCCTTATCACAAACAGACAGCAGCTTGAAGTTACACAGACAAAGCCGAAATACTATTTAAGCTCTAAGAATCTTAAAAACTTCAAACCAGAAGACAACTGTTTTTTAATTAACAAGATCTCATGCTAGCGTAACTCTGGATATTTTTGTAGCTAAAGTATTTTTTTCAGTATGAACTATATTATGTTGAGTCAACTTGCAGGTCTCAAGATCTCATTTGCGTTGGCAAGAATTTCCCCACTCATTGATGGGGAGTGGAAAAAACATTCTGCAGAGTTGCCATTGGCTCTACACTGAAGAAACACAAGCTACAGCTTGGCCTGTTCTTCTGGCCAGTTTCAACAGGAAGGAAGCCTGAAGCTCCATCAACTCTGCAAACACCATTAGGTGGTACTTTGACTTTAAGATACTCTCTGTCACAGGGAGTTTACTTGAAACTAAAATCCACAAGAAAAAATTAAGCAAAACCAATATAATAAAGACAACCAAGAAAGAAGTAATGTCAAACTTCAGCACCTAGATAAGGCTTAAACACTTGTGTTTTGTACAGCATTTTGTAAACAGATGGACATTTACATTAAGCTTTAGCTTGAAAAAGTTGTTAGTATCTGCCAGCCTAGAATCTGAACATGCAGGCCTGATTGGCAACTACTGTTACGTTCCAAAGTCCATAAAAAATCTGCAATTTAAAGAAAGAAAACACCCACACACTAATTTTTAGTTTATTCATCTTTAAATGAAGCTTTATGTTCACTAATATGGCTGAATTGCAGATTATAATTTAATAGATTCACCAGTTTCCTCTCATTAACCATTAAAGCTTACAAAAGGCTCTGACTCTAGGCCAGCTCAAATAATACTCCTCTGTACACAGGTAAAACAAATATCTTTACAGAACATCTGTTTTGTTATCCATTTTAACCACATCCCTCCTCAAGTGCTGCACCTCCTTTCTAAATGATTCTCTCCATCTTTTTCTTTCCATAGTTTACTTACCTCATTGCAGTTATGTTTATTATTAGCCACGCTTTCACCTGTTTCAATGGGACCTGAATTCCTTACTCCATTGCAAAATTAGACCACAATGTTTAAAGACTAAACACCTTAGAAAAACCTAGCCATTCTTATTAACAAAGAGAAGATTGCCAGGATTCTTACAGGCACCATCACTTAAAGCTCACTAATTAAAACATGCCTGTTGAAAGCATTTAAGACACCTTGATTATCTCCAGATAACAGGAGAAATATTACTGTGACCATCTTTCACCCAGGTAAGCCACTGGTGAAGATTTCACACAGTGGCAGAATCCACATATGTGGGTTCTGTGGTGAAGTCAGTTCAACTAGTTTCTGTCCTACTTTTTGAAAGGCTAGCTTTTAATTTCCATCATTTTGGCAATTCAGTGGGTGACCCTGTAAACAGCTGCAGTACCACAGATGGGCAGAGATGAATTCTTGAACTGGTCTTCCTGCTTGTCTATCGTAGCACTGCTCTTAGGTCTACAGTTTCATGAGAGGCTTTCTTCATCAACAATACCAGCTTTATAAACTCTTATCTCTTCTTCTGCTTCTTTGCCAGACCTCAGTTCTGCAGAAGAACCTATTTGTGAGATCATACTATAAGCCTCATCAGTGAACTAAGGTGAAAGGATGTCAAATCCATACACTGTCACTGCTGTAGTGCAAAACATCCCCCCCGGTGTGAAGTTATAGGAAACTACTGAACTGATCTAACAGCTCCTCAGCATCAAGGGGTTAGTCTTACTCCATGAGATCACCTAAGACAGTTAAATAGCAATCAGCTTTTCCTGGTTAATTTTCTAACCCCCAGTACACAGACTGACCTGGCTCACAGTCAGATCAGACAAGCACCCAAGACCAGATGCTTGTGTCAGTGCAAGAAATCCTCCCTGTTCATTCACAGCAAACTGTGAGACTGGTCCCCAATGCTCATAAATGCTTGCATTCTTCCATTTTTTGCTTTAAAGTTGCTATCCCAAAGCCATTTTGTTATATTAATCCAGGAGTATTTAATTTACATAGAAATACCGACAAAAGAGTTAAAGCATTTCTTTCACAGCAGCAAAGGCATATTTTCTATCAATAAACCAAAACTACTCACCCACGTCACTGCTGAAGCTCTTCCAGAACAATACACCATTTTGCATGTGTAACTGCAACTACACTAGCAACCTCTGCATGCATAAAGCTACATTATAGAAGGATGACACTCTTCCATGCATCCAAAATGATGCAGCCATGTTGGTACCATTCACAGCTTTGACAAGACCTACATGACCAGAAGAGTGAACATAACAGATTATCATATTGATTTTTCTTCCCTCTGCAGTATGTGTATGAGAGCACTACTGGGAGAACTGATATTTTCCTTTCAGTCTGGAAACCACAGGGGTTTTCAACCCCATGCAGGGGAAAAAAAAAGAAACAAATAATGGGTATTTTCTCTGAACCTTACTGCTTAACACATCATCCGCCAGAAACATGAGGCTGGAGAGAAAAGAAGTTTCCACAATCCAAATAACAGTTCTCTCCCTCTGCTTACAATTTATTTTATTCTCTTTCATCTGATACTGTGGAAGAGGAATCCAAAAATTGTTGCACTTCAGGCCTGGGAAAGGAAGATCAAAATGTGCTTCTTGGAGAGTGAGCAGGAACTAATTCTTTAGCAACCCCTTTTACACACACATTCATGCTAAGTCCTAACTCAGATACACAAAGAAAGTTATATTGCTTAAAAAATTTGCTTGTGGTCAAATTTCTCCTTGTATTCAACCATTTTACAAAAAAAAGTTCTCATTCTGACTGAAGTCCCAAGTGTAAGCATCATAGATGTAATCCACTGTCACAGCCTTCAACAGATTTGTGAGTTTGATACACCTACCTCTACCCTAAGCAGCTAGCAACGGTGAGGGTCTAACTCAAGTAATTTCACAATTGTTGTGTGAACCGTTCATATATTAAAAGTCATGTGTCAAAACAGCTAAATGAATTACAGGTATTAAAGACAGTTTTAATTAAGATTGGTACAGTTTAAAATGAGTGAAGAACTAACAGGTATACTGGATGAAAAATAACAAATACTTTGCTAAATGTCTTTGTCTAATTGAATATATGCATCTCGATAAACAAACTTTATTATTCACAGGACTGCAAACTCTTCTGGGATTGACTTATTTAATAAATATTTATACAGTGCCTTGCACAGAAGGGCCTAACCCAAGTCAAGCTCTCTAGCCAATACCAAAGCATAAATAAAATATAATAATCTGGTATTGGCAATTATTCTGGCAAGACAGTTTAAAATACACAGTTTGAGACACACACACACAAATCTTATCCTATTTACCAAAGGCAAGACCAGTATTTTAAAAAAAAGGAACAGGATACCAAAATTTTTAACTGAAGCACTCTCATAAGCCAGTGTGAAACATACTGCTTTGTACCTAGCAACCTAAAATGCCTTTTTAAACATAATTTTGCTGAGCCTCTGGAGATTCCCCGTTCCCAGGCTTAAACCTGTTAGATCAAAGGCTCTCTAAGAAAGATAACCTACCATTCCCTTTCAAAAAACAAAGGTTTGTCCAACGAATGGAAACAATTGAATGAATTGAAAGAAATCCAAGTACAGAACTCATGACATTTTCTTTTTCTCTCATTCTCTCAAGAAAGCCTAAATGGAGCAGGGGCAAACTTAGCAAGTGATACTCTGAAGAGGAAACAGAATGAGAAACAAATTACAAGTGCTAAACTGGTCTCTTAAGAAGGAAGAAAAGTTTCCAAGAAGAAAGATTAGAACAAAAAAGAATGCCAGAGAGAAGCATAAGCAAGAGGGCACTAATGTTTTAATTGTAAAGTCTAGATCATATATCGCCTAGACAAAGGAAGGGGAGAGTGAAGAAAGGATATGAATGAACAGATCTTCTCTCTTCTAGCTGACCTACAAATATGATAGGATGTCAGCAAAAAGGTGGTTGGAGAAGGTGAATTCCACATGGGACAGATTTTTAAAGAGTCAAGAAAAAATAAACAGAAAAAATACGGGTGCTGTAAAAAACCAGAGGAGTACTGTAAAAAGAGATATATACCACAGCACAGACACAGGAGGTGGAGACTTTTCTTAAGGGTTTAAACACAACATGAATTGACAAAGGATACAATGCCACACTGCACAACTTCATTTTTAAGCATGTGCTTTTTCCCCCCCCCCTATGTAGGTGAAACAGTTAATAATTTTTTCCACCTGGGGAAATCAGGCTTAGGACTTACATGGGAAAAGACTTTTCTGTATTTCTGACCTTCAGTATAAAGTAGAAATTGATTTCACACCCTACCCCCCCTCAACAGCTTCAGAAAAACAGATGATTTATCTGGATATACATATTAGTCATAGCTTTTGAGGCATCAGATCAGTAACAAGTACTAATAGCTTGTGGGGTGGTTACATTCTGAACTTACTGGGTTGTTGGTTTTTTTTTTCAGTTAGTTTACCTTGCTGAAAAAGACATTCTGAGAACGTAGTGATAAACAGATGGATCAACAAATGATTTTTTTTTTTTTTTTTTTTTACACACATGCAATGCCATTTCCTTTGAAAAATGCATTCTAAAGCCCTAGCTTTGACAGCCTCTAAGAATTACTCCCTAAACATATTTATACTTGATCTTTCTACAAGTCACCTATGAAAATACCTGATAACAGCAAAACATCTTCTTGACCAACAAAGATACGCTGCAGCAAATTAACAGTTTGCTGTTAAGAGTACTTCACATGTCTGCCAGTGACTTCTTATCCATTTCTACTAGCATTATCTACAAAATAGAGGTATACCAGATTAATGCTTATTTCAAGATTCAATGAACTCCATAAAATCTGTAGTCTGTAATAAAAAGCAAATCATTTCAGGCTTATTAAAACAATTTGATTCTACCGTGGTTCATCTTGACAGATAAATCTATTAGACCTGGGAGTACGTTAAATATACCATTGCATGCAAGAACCCACAGAGGCATGACTGAATTACACTATTGGCATGAGACAAACATCTAAGTCACATTACCTAAAGAAACTATAACTATGTATGATGTAACATTAAAATAACACTTTTGATTAAGTATTTTGAGAATAACATGTATTTCTTAACTCAGCTTAAGTAACTCCTCCCTTACTCATGCACATTCTTGCCCTGTGCTGCTACAGGCACTGTGCCAGCCTAGGGGTTAGGGCAATCCTGTCGAATCAGACCCATACAAACACATAATGCAGGCACAGCAGGAGAGGGTCTGTACGCGTGGAAGCAACATCACCCAACGTCTAACAGCCACTTCACCTAAGAGTTTCTATCACTGTAGTCCAAAGTGTGCCACTGCTAAAGCACAATCTTAGCAGCCCAGCAACCTTAGATATCTCACTCTTTTTTTTTTTTTTCCCCTCCAGTCTTCATCTTCTTAAGAACCTACTGTAACATGATTTTTGTTTAGTAAACCAGAACTGGCAGCCGCTGCTAACCTCCCTCTTAAAGGCACTGTCCCAGAAATAGCAGAACTAACAAAGCCCCATTTCCCATAGATTCGCATTCTGTCTCAGCCATGCCCCCATGTTCCAAGTAGTCACATTCCACCTCTATCCCAGATGCCTATTATCTTACCCTTCTCTTCCAAGGACTAGCCACAATATACTTAACCTCTCATGTCCTCTAACTACTGACTGAAGAAGAGAGTACTGAGCTTCATACCTAGTTCTTACCCCACAGACAACACTTTGCTGGCCAACTGGCAGGCTGTAACACAGTTAACTGCTAAATTCAAGCAAAATGTTCCCCTAAAGAGATGATCTTACTCAATGAAGCCATTAATTTTAACAAAGTTTGTTAAACGTTATTAAAATGTAAAAGTCTTTGAGACCTTGCCCTTTGGCTAATTTCTTTGTTGAAATTAGTTGATAGAGCTCAAAATTTATTGAGATACAGGATTAAAGAAAACATAATTGCTCAAGATTTGTCTTTAGAAAGGCAAATTAAAGATGGCTTATACATTACACAAATATGTAAAAACTAACAGTAACTCTAGTTCTTAAAAGAAAAAAACAAAGCCAAAAAAAGGTGCATCTCAACATCTTATCCATGTGAGAACAGCTGATTCTGAACTCCCAAATTGCAAAAACTTCTTTTCTAGCATGTCTAATTAACTAAGGTTTCTTAAAGAAACTGCATTTACACATTCTATTTGTCCTTTTAGTAAGTATTTGCATCCTCTGACCATTTTCAATTGCATTTAAAGGAGGCGTAAAAGTCCCAACGACAAAAAAAAGACTTCTACAAATTTTGTAAAAGCTAGCAGCTTTGTGGAAAAAAGAAACTCAAATTCATGCCTTCAATGAGGGGAAAAGCAGGTGGAACTCTGCCTTCTCCACTGGCAGCCGCAGCAGACCAACCAGCCAGCATGTACATAGCACTAGATTTGATTAATTCTGGAACAAGCTTTAGATACTTGGTATCTGAGTGTTTACCTAACTTAAGAAAATCATCAATGTAGTGAGCATGTGTAGTGGCTTTGTCCCATTTTTGGTAAATTCTAGCAAGCCTAACAATATCATGACTACTAGGTGTGTGGTTTTGGTTGTTTGGGGTTTTTTTT
>VYXH01009467.1:121821-144965 GCA_013397275.1 Burhinus bistriatus
CGTGCGGTAACGGCCACCGCACCCCCGCCTCCCCCTTGCGGACCCTCGGGCAGCCCCGGCCCGGCCCCGCGCCGCCATGTGCGGGCACTTGCGGCCCGGCCCCTTCAGCCCCTTCTCTTCCCTCGCCACTTGTCGCCCCGCCGGCTGCCCGGGCGGCAAGGGGGGGGTAGGTGGGCCGCCCGCCTGGGAAAGGGGAGGCCGGCGGGAAACGGAGCGGTGTTTGAGCTGAGGGAGGGAGCGAGGGAGGGCAGCCACCACAGAGGATGGCGTCTGCAGGGGGGAAAAGAGACTAGGAAAAGCAGAATTAATTAAAAAAGCCACCCCTGTATCCGAAGCAGTTGTTCTGAGAGGAAATTGGCAGGCACTCTCTGTCAGAAGTACTGGTGCTTGTGCTAAATTTCTTCATGCTTTACACAGAGTACGTGATTTCCGTCATCCCTCGGCCTAATTCTCTTTCCAAACTGCCGACAAGCGAGCAAGGGCCTGTACGCTGGCTGGTGAAGCCATCTTCCCCACTCAGCTCAGCAGCCAGCAACACCTGCGGAAGGGATCCCTGACCCAGTCCGTGGGGCCAGCGAGGCCATGATCCGTCGGAGGGGAGCCTTGCCAGCCTCGGGGGCAGGAGCCCCTGTGAGTCCTAACGTGCAGACTTGAAAACAGGGATCAGATTGCTCCTACGATAGAAAGACAGGCATCCTTGATTTTAGTGGGGCGTTCAAGTAGGTCTTTGTATTTCCATAATTCAGGAAGTTTCATCTTAAATGAAAAGACAACTTTTACATGAGTTTGTAAAATTGTCCGCTACATCAATTGCTTTTTGGGTGTGTGATACTTTACACCGCTTACTACTTCTTACTCTTCCTGTATTTCCTTTCTTCCTGCATCACTTGGATCCTCCTTCCTCCCTGCAGTGAGCAGGTGCTGTCTAACAATGGACAGTCCCTCCATCCATTCTTGGGTAATCCTGCTCTGCAAAATACAGTCACAAACAGAAATTGTTTAAAAGTAATCTTTGTCACCTGTAGCGGAAGGAACTGTCTGAAACCCTGAAACCTAGAATGGGGCCTGGCAGGGAAAGGGATGTGGTGGGCTTTTCAGATTTCCCGGTGGTACTGGGCAGAAATCAACAGAGAGAAAAAGTTATTTTCCCCACCTTAACTCCCAGAGGCACCAGTGATTTCCAGTGCGCTCCAGTATGAAAGGAACTACAAAACTGCCAGGCCATAGTCATCTCAAACCTTAAAAGCTGCGCTATCCGTTGCAATGGTGTGATGAGAGAGATCCATTCCTTCTCCACAAAACACCAGCTGTCAGACTGGCCAAGCGATACTTGTGAGATAAAATGACATAAACTAATAAAACCCTAACAGATGCACTAGGCAGGAACTAAATTATTTGTGACAATTTAGGCTAAGTGTTCTGTTACAAGAAATAAAATGGCCTTTGCCATTGCAACAATAGATATTTTCAGAAATGATTGAAAGTGTGCTTTCCAAATGAAAGTATTAACATGTAGAAAAGAAAACCCTCTCAACTGCGTTTAGTTAAAATTGTCAAGAGAGAATCCCAGGGAAAGCAACCACAGTGACTAGCTTTACTTGGAGTAGGTGGGGACAGAGAGAAAACGATGCCAATGAGTCTAGTCATGACTTGTTATGTTGGGAGAAAAAAAAAAAAGAAAAAAGTGAGAAAAGAAGACAATGTGTCCCCCTCCTCCAAATGTAGAAATAAAGGTGTGTGTATTCCACTAAGAATCAGTCATTTTCATAAGCTACAACAGAGAATCCTGCAGTTCTTTGTACATCAGCAGCATGGCATGTGAAACACCTGTCCAAAGTTTATTACACAGCCTGTGTTGAGTCAAGGTTATACAGGGCTGAGAATCTGCTGAAGTTTGTTTGTTAATTGTAAACATAGTAGTGTTTCTCCAAACCCAGCCAGAAATGAATATAGTCCCCTTCAAAAATGGGTAATGGGGCATCTAGAAAGAAAACACAATGAAAACATCAGATCACAGAGCACTGTACTGGGGTTGCTCCACTGTAATTGTTCAGGTATGTTAATCAAACCTTTCTCTTTTGTGACCCATGCTGTAGACAATTCATGATCCGCATGGTCACCTGCTCAAGCACACTGCTGTTCAACTCTTCCAGCACAACTCTTTCAAACTTTGCTAAGCCATACACGACCTTTCAGACTGATACAACAGTGTACTTACATGAATACGTTTTGTGCACTAGAAACTGAGTTTATTTTGCTAAGTTTAATACCAAGTTAAATATTTGACCCTTTCGCCTGCAGTTGCTAAAACAGGGATTTGGCACAGGAAAGTGAAAGACCATCTCTCACTTCTCCATCAGCAGTATTTACTGCAACGCTTAAGCACTGGGATCATGTGAGTGAGCTGCACGGTCCTTTCTCCCCTCTCCCAGACTCTCACGCTGCATCTATGTCTGAGCCCGTTGCTAAAGTTGCTCTTCACTCCTCTATAGCAGAGCATTTGGAATAATTTTTAATACCTTTCCAAAATCAAAGAACAATGTATTCAGGAAAATAGTTCTGCGTACTGAGATTCAGAAAAGAACTCTTTTCCTATGTATCTGTAACAGGAACTAGGAGGATCTATCTAATCTGGCTGTAGCTCTTCTCGTGGTGCAAATCAAGGCTTCAGGCACAGGGACCTGCCTGCCCAGCAGTGAGCTTGATTCAGAGCCTGCCTTCTTTCCCTGCAGATTTTAGATATTACCCATTTTTTTTTGGCCATACAAGGTATGAGTTCGTGGTTTTAAAACCTTCACCAGACTGTTTATATTCTTCACTGCTAGAAAAGTGAAATTATAAATAGGATTGGGGAATTATTCTAAACATATTGTACAGGAAAAGTGTTTCTGCAACGTGCAGTCAATTTTGTCAGCTTGGTACTGACATTTCTGATGCTGAAATTTCCTGAGAGTGCTTTTTAGATAAGGTAAGAAACCAAGTCCAGTTAAAACCAACCCACAACAGCTGGCATAATTATTTCTGAAATTGAGTTTAAAATTAGTTTTCTGTGGGGGAAAATAGTGGCATTGGCAGCTTTAAAAACACCACTTTTCCCTTGAACATTCACCTGGCAATTTCTTTTTCATTCTTCCAGACAGAAGGTCTGTCAGTCTTCAGCTTGACATTAACAGAGATAGCATTCACCGGCCAAAGGACAGTCCTTGGAATCTCCCAGTCTGAGGTTACATCCACAGCTTCTCCTATAAAAACAATTAGAATTTAGATTAAAAATGTGACAAGGAAATACAGAAATTCACCTTATTTCACAGGATTCGTGCATTGTACTTTTCCTATTCTATCTCAAAGTTGTCAACTGTGTGCCATAGTACAATAATTTCACCAGCCTTGTGTAGAGAAGTGGATAATGCTGGATTTGGAAGTAAATTCAGCTGCAGAGCCTCAGCATAAAGCCAGAGCTGTGATCAATATGCAGCATAGCTTTGCTCGAGTGAAGGATCTCAGCACTCATCTCCCTCACCCCACTATGAGTGCTTATACTATGTAACAGCTTTTAAAAAAACCCTTTTTGTTTCCGGTGTAGTAGTCCAGCTATTGATGTTTATTTGGAGGAGTGTGTTGGAAACAGTAGTGTCAATATTCTAGTTTACTATATTTTCCTTCTGTTTTAAATGTCAGTGTAATTCTAAGTCTGGTTTAAAAAACAAACCGAACCCAAAACACTCTTCTTTAATCAAACATCAGCTCTAGGAGCTCAGAATTTATGAACAATCCTAAAATAACAAACAAGTATAATCATTCAAGTAGAAGAAAATGTATTGGTAAAGAAATGGGTTCAAAGACTATAGGGAACTCCGGTTGCTTAGATTGCACATGTGTGCAGTTACAGAAAGCTGTTGTGCCCTGATGTTTTTCTTTCCAATCCACAGTACACAAACAGCTCCACTATCTCTGTTGAGACTCCTCTGGTTTTCCAGGTTGTTCCCTTCCTTTCTTCAAGATAGCACCAGCTTTTTTACTTCCTAACAGCTCATCTATTTAGGAGTAGAGAGCAAACATGACATTTGAGATAAGGATATGATTAAGTGGTGCCTCAGTGGTTCATGTTTTCTAGCAGTCTTGCAGGATTTGGATAAGGCCTTTGCATAAGGGAAATCCATTGAGAGAGGCAGCCTACCCTGGTGTTTCAATTTTAAAAGCATAATGATCTGTATTACAGTGGAGTGTTATTGTGGGTTATGCATTAATCTGACATAGTGAAATAAAATGTTTTTGGAGACTTGGTAAGACTTTCCCCCGCCTCCAATATCTTAAAACCCCCATTCATTTATATTGATCATAAGTGTCTTAGAATAATGTTTACACTTGAAGGAAAATATCTTATCCTGGCCAAAGCAATTCTGAAGTTTTTTAAATAATTGTTTTAAAACTGGGAAAGAATGTCATATTAAGTCAATCTTTTGACCAAGTCGGAAAAAGTACATTGTTGATAGCATCAACAATTTACAGATCTTCCAGTGCTCTGAATAAGAGAATTAAAAATGTATGAATAAAAGCTCATATATGTTCACATGCCATACAGTTGAGTCAATACCTACTAGGGAGACAACTTTAGGCTACCATATGCCTCTTTTATGAAACAAGTTTTTGATAAACTTGGTGACATAAAATATAGACAGCCAAGACCATTTGAGGCTCCAAGATACTTCAGAAGAAATACTGGTTATGTTTCTTCCCAAATCAACTGTTTCCTATGCTTTGTGGGAAATTCAGTAGAAAGCAATGATAAAAAAAAAAAAAAAAAATCCGCTTTTCTTAAGATTTGTATAATACTGATATATAGTCACTGCATGTCTTTAGGGTCTTGATTCAGCAAAACACCTAGTCTTTTCCTAAAGTCCATCTTTATTCAGGATACCTTTCAACCACTTGCTTAAACTTTATGCTATGTTGAAACCTGAGGCAAAGAATGGGCTTAAGTGTTTTTCTGGACAGGTACAACTTGCCGATTTGATACAGGAAACCTACCTTGAAGTCCAAACAAATGACTTTCCTGTTCCGGATTCAAATCAGGCATGAATGTTTTCATAGTAAAAACCCTTGCAGAATGTCTTACAGCTCTTTCATTTTCCAGCTACTGATTTTAACCTCTTCTGTTTCATTGACTTCAGCCAAATCCCTTTCCTTTACACACTTTGTAAATGTGAGTGCAAACTGCAATACACTTGATCTTATATATGTTAACACACGAGGTGCAGTAATTATATTGTGTTTAAATTCCCCCAAATGTGGAGGAGGTTATTGGTAGCTGGCTAGTATATTTCAAAAAACAACCGAAATTACTCTCTAAACCTAAATGGTTCATGGTATTAGATTTCTCCATCATCTTCTGGCCTTCTGCCCCACTGCTGTAATTACCTTAACTCCTCACCCAATAATAAAACTCCCTGAACAAATCCTGTGCCTGCTATTAAGTAAAATTAAAGCTTAGTACGGATTCTCTGCATTCTTTCTTCTCTTCAGCTGCAGTGCTTGACAGCTTGCATGGTACAAATGAAACACACAAAGCCTTTAAGCCACCCCATATTAAAAAAAAAAAAAAACAAACCAAAAAAGCAAAAAGCAACTCACAGCTTTCTAATGCTGATATGTATTAGAAACAGTAAATTTTGATGAAGAGTGGTACCGGATTCTCCATTTCTGTAGAAAACTCACTGGTGTAACAAAACAGAATCAGTCACACAAGCTTATATATGCACTGTACCGGTTTGTTTCCTCCCGGATCTCCTTGTAAGGAGAAGGCAGCTCAGATTCCAGGTCCACTCTGTCCTGGGTCTCTCTGAGATTGCCAGCAGGAGTGAAAATTGCAGCAGTACATTTCACTATGTAACCAGCTATCCTTTAGCTACTACATCAAAATCACCAAGTTCCTGTTCTACCCATGTGACTTTCAAGTTCCAAGTTGAGCTATGTTTCAGTCATCATCTCTCAAGGTTTTACATTTACTGTGGGAAAAGATCACTTGCATGTACTCACAGTTAAAAATCTTTCAGTATCACAGAACAAAATATTAGGAAATACTGAACTTCTAACTCATCAGCTCACTAGAAGTGAGAAAGGTCATCTTGTCTCCAAGCTTAAATGCTCAATACAACTAGGAAAACCAATACAGAAGATAAGGTGGTCATTCATGAAAACAATCAGCTGGTATCTCAGCTGTCTTCAGCTACTATAATATTATGCTGAGGTAGAAGAGGAAATTGTGGGCAGTTTGTTAGAGTTGCATCACGAACATATTTAAAGGAATGCATTACTGTCCAAAAATTTTAGTGTTTACTTGTCGGTACTTTTTTCTGCTCAACATCTTCTGTTAAATAACAAAATACCTTAAAAACTTGTGAAAGCCTGTTCTTCCACCAGGAGAGCACCCATTCTGTGAAATCCTCAAGAACATAACCCAGAAACTATAACCCCCGCTAAGCCAAATGCAAATTTGTGCTTAAATTTAGGCATAGTAAAGTTCTGTTGACTTTACTCACACGCTTAAAATTAAGCATATGTTTTAACACTTTACTGGATTAGGGCCCATGTCAGCAAAATAAATTTATTGGGAAGAAGTAATAAAAACGTAGCTTGCAGTGAGGGACAGCAGAGCCATTCACAGCTACAGAAGCTTTAAAACACTAGCTGGTATTTAGGTGTTTAAAGAAGAAATCAGGTGTTAAACAAAACATTTATTTTAGATAGCTATCTAATTAGTCTGCTACAGAAGCACCTTCATTTTTCTTAATTTGATGAAAAACATTTTTTGCATCCTTGCATCCCCAAAAGCAAATTAATCTACACATCAAGGAAAAAAAATATTTTGCGAGCACAAGTTTCAAAAGCATTTTTCCCACTGTTTAGTAACAGCCTGGCTGTTCCAGAGATACCATTGCATTCCCTGGAGAAGAGGACAGACAGGAGGCCAAGCTTTTCAAACACTGAGTTTTGTTACACACATGCACCTGAATTTGCTCATGCGAGTGTATATAATTGTATATAATTGCATATATGCAATAAATGTCAGCTAACTAATTCTCTTGTATGCATTGTGCACTGATGTGTATTTATTTTTAATGCTAAGAACCTCTCTAAATATTTGATATTGTATGTCTAGCCTTTAAAGAGAACTTAACATCATTTGCAAAAACGGAATGGATACAATTCTACTAGACTGTGTCTGTGTTAATTCTATTTTTTCCAGCAAAAACTTGCTGTTGCTGACAGCAGTGCAGTGAAGTATGAATTCTAGTGTAGATATAGCTCCTTCGGTGTTTTAAGTGCAGTGCTATATGGCCCTGTTCAGAACAGCTCTGTCTTACATAGCGAGATGCCAGTGGTCACAGCAGCTTACTCTGCACAAGCGCTTTGGCTCTTCCCAGTAGCAGTGAAGCTGTACCAGTGGGCAATCTTCTACTAATATCCTTACACAGCAAATGTGTTAAACTCTTTCATAATAACAGCATCATTTTTCCCTTTAGCGTTACATCACACGTGAATCATCAGGCAATGCGCGTGCATTGCATTTTCTGCATTTTCGAGAGGAAAATTTTTCATTCAAAAGACAAGACATAATCATCTGGTTTTGAGTTAGCTTTTCCCCCCATCTTTAGTAGCCCTCTCCTTCCAGCCAGTTTTCCGAAGGGGACAAGATTGCTGAATACACAGCCTGCAGGTGTTTGTGCTCATCCCTCATTCCCAGCCGCAGCCTCTGAGCCCATTGCACAGTTCCAGACAGACACGTTTGTAGTTCTCAAGTTTTTCAGAAAATAAGCATCTGGGGTGCAAAGAGAGACAGTACCGTCCCTGCAAAAGGCAAGAATAAAGATAGGTCTTCCCTCATCCTTATGACACGTGAGAGAATCCACTGGAAACCCCAGCTTTGAGACACAGAAAAAAGAGGTTTCGTGACTCCACTGTTGCCAAATTCCTGATTTCACTGGGATTCAAAGCTCAGGATCCTCAGTCCTCTTTTCATATCTTATTTGCACAGTCCACTGCTCAGTGAAGACCTGTTCAAGGTCCCAATGCCCTACAGTACAAACAAACATTAAACAGTAAATTTATTGACTGCATAAAACTTATAAGATCACAGATGGGAAGAATGGCTCCAAGGGAATGTTTTCTCCGGTAATCCTCATGAACAGTTAAGGGACTCCAATTAGCAGGGTTTGTAAAAAAAAAAAAAAATCCATTCTTCTGCCTACCTCTTATGTCAGAGGTTGCCTTTTCTTCAAAATTCATCTCTTTACCAACACTTCTGAGGTCCTGTTTTGATTTCTGCAGTGATGGCAGTGATGTGTATGGATACCATTGGTCGGGTTAAAGTTTTTAATAATTTTTAAAATTGCACACTTCTAGTAAACCACTGTGCTACCTGTTCAGCTGGAAATAAGCATCATGGAACCTGTAGCACATACCAGTCATATCTCACTTCCATTGTATGCCTGTCATCTTCTGCTGATGAGTAGGAGACCTGAGCACAACTTGAAATTGTGTTGTGCGGCACATGTGCACGTTTTGTGTCAACACAGTGCTGCAAAGAAGCCTTAGCACCCACCTGTGCATGGACCAGAAGCGTGGGAGAAAGGAAAGTTTGATTTATTGGCGATAGCAGCAAGGTTGGGGCTGAGCGCAGCTGGCCAGCTAAGCCAGGATGTGCTAACCTGTGTACAGAAACCAGCCCCGTACCCCAGGCTAAGAAATGAGATGGCGAGAATAACAGTTCAGATTCACCAGAATGACAGTTCAGCTTCACCAACAGTTAACTCAGTGCTGTGTTCTTAAATAGCTGTAGTAATGGAACATAAAAACTCCCACCAGGTTGAGGTCTCCAGTTTGGGAGCTTTTTCCTAATGTACTACATATTTTAAAGCTTAATCATCAGCCCTTCTCCAAGCAAAACTCCTACCCGTTCCAGTTAATCTTTGTCAGAATCAGTCCCGGTACTGGGTAACAGGCTGCAGTTAAAGTATAAATGAAAAACAAGTTCCTAATCACAGAAATGAAGTTCTGAAATAGTCTTCCAATAGTAATGGGAAGTGAAAACCAGTTTCAAAATGGAATACAACCGTATTATTGCAGCTTCATGGAGCTATGTTCAATGAACCATAGAGGTTTTATCCTGTTCAATTTCCTAGCTACCCAATAAACAAACAAGCCAACCAACCAACTAATCCACCCAATACCTGGTCGTCATCTGAAATTTGTGCATGCATTGAACTGTTACTGATTAAAATAATTGTCACAGAGTATTTATTTTAATGAGAACATCACCCTGAGAAAAACAGAAGATTTATGATTCTATGATTTAACCACCATTAGTAACTGGATTTTATAAGAAGTCACTTGTCAGCTCGCTTGTAAATACCTGATGCCCAACAGCATAAACAGACTTTGTTTTTGCTTTAGAGAGTTTCAGTTTTATTTTTAGGAGTAATATTTTTATCCAGAAATCTTGCTACAATACTATGAATAAATTTTTGTTCCAAATAATGAAGGTCTGCAAAGGCAATGCATATATTAAATTACAAAAGCACCTGTACATTCCCAAGGCAATAAATATTCAAGTAGTACATGTGTTTCAAGTATGATTAGTGCTCTTAGGAACTTTGGGCTTACAAATCAGTACCTTTAAATCTAAACTAGCTTCTACCCATCTGCTTATATAGGAGAGAAAAACCCCCAAAATAACATACAACAAAGGGCCCAGAAAAGAAAGTTAGGTTTTGGTTATTATTTTGATTATAGTTATCCTACCCCTGAAAAAAACAAAGGAAGATCACAAGGAAGGAAAAACAGATGTGGAAAAGAATGTATAAGCCATTCATTTTGAGTTGCGATTCGTTTTGAGTTGCGATTCCATCTACTTTAATCTACAGCCTTTATTTCTCATACCTGTAGCATAAATAAATTTGTAGTTTGCAGCTTAGATAATGCACCTTCAAAAAAGGAATGACATAGACCATGTGGCCATGTAACTGGCAATATAACTACCAGTGTTTTCTGTTTTTTTAGAGGTATGGTGAGTTGTACAGGAAAATTATATATATGTAGTCACCCTGAAGCAACGTAGTGATGAAAAAGCAGTACCTGGTATTGTTTTAGAATGGAATCAAACAGAAATGTTGTAAAAGGGAGGGGAAACAAAGTTGCAGTACATTGTGTAATTTTCTGCTGAAATGAAAGGACACACTGTCATAGATGATGCAATAAAATGATAGTGTACAATATTAAAACACAATGCATTGCAATGAAGGAGTTGGCTTGCAGATAGTACACCTATGTTTCTTGTAAGGTGTCTCATATTGCAGTTGTCGCGCTAAAATGAAGAATTCTTTCATGGATGTCTTGGGGCAAACATTGCCTTTTATTCGTATAGATTTGTAACAATACCTAGAAATTGCTCTAACGATCTTACAATAGAGAAACAATAAAAAGTGGATAGTTTTGAAACAGCAATAATTTGATACAACTTTTAAGAAAAAAATGTGTGTATTACTTTAGGAAGTACTTTTAGCAATATTGTGGTGGTACCCCTTCTAGGCACTGAAATTTGGCTGAAAATAGCTATTGAAATGTAGGAGCATTGCAGTATCTGTATCAGTTTACGTCTTCTTGAGATAGTCCTGTGCCCTGCCTTTAAATATGCAGATTGGGTAATCAGTGTTCAAATGTACACTTAAAACGTTTTGCTGAGCACAGCTCCAGTGCTGCTGTAATGTAGCTAGCAGAGATACTTTCTGTTCTGGTTACCTATCCAAACATTAAGTTAATATAGCTTTTAATCTTTGTACTTAAGGAAAAGATCAGTAGTGAAAAAGAACTTGTTTAACAAATCAGTTTCGTATTTTAAGAGGCCTCGTTACTGTGTTTTTTGTACAAATAATAAACATTTTAAACTCTGCAAAGTCTGTGGTGCTGTGAGCATTAATTCCTGGCTTAGTACTAGCTAGGAGAGCATTTCAAATATAAATCTGAAGGCTTTTGCTCATTGACCTTGTGGAGCTGACTAGTGTAGATTGTAGTGAGGTTCTGTCTTCGTGGCGTAACTCCAGGTAGCATTAGGCAAAATTGTTCGGAGCGTCATCCCGGCAGCAATGCGTGCTATGTCAAATCACTCTGTGCAAGCAGAAGCTCTCCCATCTGGCTTATAACAACCTACGCAGAAGTAGAGGGAGGACCACAAGGCTGCAGGAAGTACCAGACAGCGGTTTGTGGCACAGCTACAACCCTAGCTGGCTCTGCAGCCCATCTCGAAATAGACCACTTATTAATCAAGATAATTTTATGAGCAGAGTTCTTTCATGTCACTACTGAACGCACAGTACCTGGACCGTGGTGGCAACACGTGCCTTAAAGATACCCTGCTTAAGAGTGTGTAATCAACAGATACTGAAAACAGTACAATGCGTCTTTTAATCACATTCCATAATGCAGAGCCGTTGCTTGCATGTGCTCTAAAGCAGCTATTAATCATTTTGCTACTCTGGCAAAGTAAAAGGAGAGGGGGAAGGAGGTAATGTTGTCGTCTTATTTTTAGGGCAAAAACAGAGAATAAGAAGTGAGCAAGAGGTTCCTGTCAGGAGTAACGCCGGAAACACTGTTAATAAAGACATTTGTTGAGCAATGTAATTCCTAACATTTTAATTCTGTAGAATATTTATTTCCTTTTGTGGTAAGAAAAAAAATAAATAATGTGCCATCCATCTAACTCTGGAGACATTACAAATGTCTTATTAAAAGGCAAGCATGTAGGACAGCACAGCAACAAGCAGATTTGTAACAAACAAATCTACATGTAGAAAAACCTCTCCAAAAACACAAAGAGCAGCAGAATTACCTGGGCAAAGGATGGGTCCTTCCCCCTAGTGCAGAACAGGTTCCTTGGTACGCAGGAAGGAAACCCAGGCTGAATGGAGGCACACTGGGAGCCTGGAGCCATTGGCATTTGGCATGCATACAACCTAAACCAACCTGAAAACACAGAAACGCCACACCCCGACAACAGCAAAAGTTGGGAAATTGGTCAAATGCATCACTGCATTATTTCAAACTACAAAACAGTTCCATTATATGAACATTTTTTCTCTTCCATGATACTCTCAACATAACATTTCTGCCTTATATTAGATAAAATTCTAGCTATTATTAGAATTCCTTTAGTTTCCAACATGCTTAGACCAAAAGAAATTAAAATTTCTACTGATGTTTACTGGTTCATTTCCACTACTGTACTTTCCTCTAGCAAAGTTCTACAATTCTTAGGTTTAAACTTAGGAACAAGTAACTCTCCTTGTTATTTGTGCTTCTGTGTTTCCTTTTAAAACTCAAAATTGTGCGGGGTTTTTTTTCTTATTCACAGCTTATTAAAAACATTTCTATGCAGAGACAGTTCTTGGTCATCATTCACATTAGTTTGTTTCAGTTGTTTTTTTTCGCAAGTGCCCGGCTGACATGTGTTCTCACCTTCATGAAAGGATCCTTTTTTAAAACAGGAAGAACTTCCGAGTAAACAATGTCATATTAGGCTTTATAAACAAGAGTAAAGTCAGCAAGATACAGAAAGTAATCTTGCCCTACTCAGTACTGGCTTTCAGAGTTCATTATGGCTTTGGATCAGTTTTATTGAAACCAGAGAAGAGCAACAAGGAAGGATTAGAAGTCAGAAAAATGCAATCTATGAGGAAAAGATTGAAAGAACTGGTGCTGTTTGATCAAGAGAAGAAAAGGCTGAAGGCAGATAAAATAACAATCTTCAAATATGGAACAGTTGCTTAAAAAAAACCCAACGGTTTTCAATTGCTGTAAGGTTTGTGGCTAGACCTTAAGTGAACCTTTCTAAACAGTGAGTGCAACAAAAGCGTTGCAATAGCTGGGGAAGTTCACACAGTTCCATCTCTGGAGATTTCTACAAACAGGTTAGCATCTGTTAAGAATGCTGTACGGTATAGTTCGTCCCACAGTGGATGGATTAAATTACTTCTTTAAATCCCTCCCCAGGCCTATTTCTATTATACACGATTCTGGTTACACCATAAAAATTTATAATTAAGATGCAAACATTTTTGTTAGCTTATCACAATTTTTTACTGTTGCGATCAACCCCTTTATCAATGTAAAACGCTACCATGTTAGATACATGCAAAAAAATCTTGTTGACTGTAAACAGAAAAAAGATCTGCATTTTTGCAAAGCCTTACAGTTCACAACTGGCTATACCTTTTTTCTTTACCTCTTCCCTCAGACTAACAGGTGATAAAGCAACAAGTCACTTTATTCTTTAATGCTATTTGGTATTAGAAATTATCATCTCATGCATTATCAGTAAGACGACTGGTCCACGAGTATTCCAGCTCCTGTATTCCGATTTATATACAAAGGATTGGAAGGGATCTCCTGGGTCATTAAGCCCAGGTCTCTGTTATCAGAGTCAGCCCTGCAGTCTGTAATTTATTAAGCTTAAATTTGTTTGCAAAGTTCTGTCTTAAAATGCTGCTTCCATTATACTGACTGGGTGGCTGTTCCAGACCTGTTTCCTCTGACATTTCAAAACTTCTTAAGTTTTCAATGTAAATTTAGTTAGGACAGTTTATACTACTTTACTCTTGCTAGCACTTCACAGTGCCAGTGTTGATTTTTACCTAAAATATCTCCTTTCTGTTCCCCCAGGGACAGCGATCCTATCCTCTCTTGTTTTTTAGTTTTGGGGGATTTTTTTCCCTCTCCTTTAGACACCTTTTACTCTTAGCCACCTTTCATTTTCTCCTACTAATTTTCATCTTTGCTACATTAACTATTGTTTTCCTTGATGTGTTTCTTTGACCTCCAGATGGATTGGATCCAATGCTTTCCTTGTCAGCAAGATCAGTTGGTAAAGACATATACCTCATCAGTATGGCATAATCTACTCCTAAAGTATATGTTGTGTTTTATCTTATTTTTAATTTTTCTCAATATCTTCAGTTATATTTCCTTCAATATTTACAAGCCTTGCATAGGGTTTAGATATGATCAATGGATCCAAGTGCTTATGTTGTCGTCTTGCTTCATCTGTATCATAGGCACAGTATTTGCTATTTATGTCCTTTCCTCACTATCTGACCAAGTCTCAGCTATTTATTCAAAATCTTTACTTCTGGATTCCATTTCACATGCTGCTACTTCCAATATACTGGTTATTTTAATGTATAGTCTCTGTCCCACCCTTCAAATGAGCACATTCAGGTTTTTCAACTTTGCTGCCATCTCAGGTGTGCTCCTTTCCATTTCTCAGTGTTAAACACTCTTCTCCTGAAACTGTGTATTCCTCAGTAACCTAGGGGCAATACAATTTTTTACCTATAGTTTCACTCCCTTTACTTTTTTCCATGCTCTATCTTTCCTCAAATGTTTGGTTATTAGCACTTATTTAAACCAGAGGACACCAGTCAATATTCTCACCAGCTGCATTCTGCGTAGCAGCCTACAGCACTCACCAGAAAGAAGGCAACTAGGATGTGGAGTCCTCCTCGACCAGAGAGGGTCCAAGTGGTTCCTACACACATGCTCCACTCACCCATCCCACTACAGACAATTCTCATGTAGGGCCTCCCGCATCCCACCTGTTAGCCTGAGTTACTCCATAGTTCAAATAAAAAAAAAAACTTCTTGGGGCCAAAAGTGGAAGGAGGAAGAAAGAGCTTGTGTCTACAGCCACGTGTCAGGGTTTGGGGCAGATGTGACACCTGAGGTGTAGTTCCCAGGCTGTTAGTGCATTTCACTCAGAGGTGGTGTAGTGCACAGCACTGGCTGTCCCTACCAGCTCCCCATGGATCAATGCAGAGAGGTGGGTGTTCCAAGATGAGATTCACAACAAAATCAGCCTGGGCAAATGGGAAATCCCGTATCTCATTCACCTTTCAGTGCCTACTGATGGTGCGGGAGAGAGAAACCCGCTGCTGTGGTGTGAATTAGCGCGCCTTCAGATGGAGAGGCAGGTAAGGAAGCTGGCTGGATGTTTTGCAGGCTGCATGGCTACAGTTAGGCACCTGAATTCCACTGTAAACCAAATGTAAGCACTTTGGTGCTCACAGAGTTACTTTTTTTATTAACAATTTGCTGATAAAACCTGAGTCCAACAGAAATTAAAGAGAAGCTTTATGGCTGTGGACTACCTGACTTTTCTAACCACTTCAAACTCCCTGACCTCCGCAGCTTGCCTGTCTGTAAAGGAGCAGTAACACCCTAGCAGAGTTTATGTAACTGCTACTCAATATTGCATTAAGCTTCCTCCATCTGACATGTAAAACTTCCACCTGCTCTGTCACCCAAGTCCTGACTTGAACTAACGACTCTTGATACTACAGTGCTATATTTGCTCCCAGCAGGCTGATAACAAAGTGTGCGGAGGAGCGCCTGATCCAATTTATGCTATAGCCTGAGACAATAATTGTTTTACACTGGCTGTTATCACCTGGCAGCAGGATCAGTTTAAGTTTGTTGCTCTCTAGAGAAGAAGGAAACCACAAATACAGTGAGAAATCCATGTAGGGTGGTGTTTTAAAATGTCAGAGAGCCACTACTGTATCATTAACCATAATTTTAAGCTTTGACAATGCTGTCAATGAGCCTTGGTATTTTGTCATCACTGCACTATTTGTAAAAATCTGTTTCTCTCCATTGGCTTCTTCTTTCATCTCTGTGGTTGGCAGCCTCGTTATTTGTTTTTCTGTCTAATGGAAATTCTAGGACTACTGGTAGAAAGCAAAGTGTTGCTATGAAAAACACATGATTCCCCCTACTCCCCCCCCTTTAAATACCTCTTTCTTTCTCTCTGTTTGAAAATGAATACTTCACAATGTGGATGAATGCTCTTTCCTCCCCTCCCAACTTGTTCCAAAGGCAGCAGGAGCTTTTAAAAAGCTGTTTCTCTCTAAACTTACCAGTGAGATAATTCTGAGTCACTGGGAAAAGTTTATTTCTGTCCGCCCTCTTCTTTTTCGCATGGACTCATTTTCACAAATCTCCTGTTATCAGGCAGTGCTGAGAGTAGAGCAACTGTGGAGTCTCTAAAATGCCAGCAAAGATGATCAAGTTTGCAATGATAAAGTACAGGAATAAACAAAACATTGTAGCATGCTTTAAAGATTTAATCCTGCTCTTCATTTGAGCATTTCCTTTGCTTCATCCACACAAAATAAATATGAAAAAGGCCAGCAAGTACAAAATAAACCTCTGTGTTCCACTAGAACAGAATAAAGCAGCTCATAGGCTTTCTATTTAAGCAACTGTGTAAAGCTCTGGTTATCAGTGAAACTTCCAAACGTCTAAGTCTGGCAATTTTTGTTGCTACCTTTATGCTCATTTACAGGCCTGCAATCTCCAATTCTTCCCACCCCCCCCACCCCCACCCCCCCCGCTTAATGCATGCCCAGTTCCTGCTGCTGTATGCAGAATCAGCTTTCTGGATGTTTCCTTACAAAATACAACACATCTCAAATTACCAACTGTAAAGAGCTCCATCTGCTCCAAAAAAATTTCTGTCTAAAGAGAAAATGAAGAGTGAAAGAGCTCTATTCACCTTGCTAGAAGGTGGTCACTGGCAGTACTTGCTCCCTCTCCATAATGCTCTGGGAAGCCAATTTAATGAACTAACTGGACATTTCCTTCCCATTTCCTTCCTTCCCTGAGATAATAGAGGCTTTATGGTCCCCTTCTTTTCCTAGTTGTCTGGTCACATTAGAAAAGGGCATGAGAGTCCAAAGGATTTAAATGCAGTGTCGGCAGGGCAGACTTGCTCTAACATACAGGAGAAACATTTCCTGGGCGGTTGTGTTGATGAAAGAGACTTTTCACATTCTTTCATTCCTGGTAGAGGTCAGTTTTAGCACTGTACTAGACACATTCCTGGCCACAGCCCAGAAGATCCACAAGGAAAGTTGACTGTGGCACTGGTGTGCTGAATTCAGTGTAACCTTATGAAAACAAGGTCCTCAGATGACCAGGGATACCTGCTTGGTGAATTCAGGGTGGGGTTAGGCGGAAGCAGCGGTGGAGATGCTCAGCTGCACCAAGGGGCAGCTGTCCTGAGCAGGTGGCAGCAGAACTTGAGGGTGTACACAAAACTAGAAATGCCTAGGGCTCCTCAGGTGCTAAAAAGCAAGGTGTCTTTTGTGGATGGCTCATTAAATTCCACTTCAGTAATGTTTTAGATTTTTCTTTTTGTACGTGGCACTGTTCCAAAGGAGCCGCAGTTTTTACCTAGTCTGGGAACTGCAGAAGAGAGGTGAGGTAGAAGGTGGTAGCATCACTCTGGCTTCTCCTGCTTTGCAGGTCATTTACTGCTGTGGACTCAGGGGGGATTTTAGCCACAGGTAGTGCCACAAGCGCAGCAGTCCAGTCCCCAGTGGATGCTCTAAATTCAGCTCTTCCGAAGAACAACTAGATACTTCAGTTCTGACCCACAGCTAAATTAGTAACAAGCAACAGGTGCAGAAACCTTGCAGGTGGTTTTAAGCCTGTCCTTGGGGCTTTGGTGTAACCATTGCCATAGAGGCATCAACGTGAGCAGAACACATCGAGGTGCCTCAGGGATGTCAGACGTCTCAGACACAGCGCCTCTGCTTATCACTGAGTGCTTATAATTTTCTATGTGTCAGTGATAGAAATCATTGTCATTTGTAATGCCAACAAACCTCTCTGTTTCAGAGGTTTCTTCTGCCTCTAAAATCCATCACAGTAGCTGTATTCTGATGCTGACATTTGGTGGAAAACCTTCCCCTTTGCAAGATAAACCTTCCTCAAATTACGAGAGAAACTAGGTCTAACAGCTTTATTCAGGCCCTATGCTTATATAATATAAGAAAGCATCTGTTCGTTGCATTTTCCACTCTTCAGTGATCAAACATGAGTTTTTAAAATTTGGGGGGTGGGGGGGTGTGAAAGCAAAGGGCTGAACTTCTTAATTCATCCAGTTCCTCACAAAAAGTGTTCACCACAGTGTAGCCAAACATTGCCACTATAAGCAGATAGCTCTACCACTTCCACAGTGCAAGTGATGAGATATGCAAGGTGAGATGTGAAAATGTCCAAGAAAATTCAGAAGACAGAAGTTTAGGAAAACTGAGAAGGCACCGTGCAGAAACTCACTTGCCTGAGTGCTGGATTTCCTCTTCAGAGCTCTGATTTAGGTTACGAGGTTGGCAATACCCTTGGTAACCACACAATCTCCTGTTCCCAAAGTTCTTCTGACCCAGTTCTCAGGAAGCGTATGAACTAGCAGATTGGATTAAAACAAGTAATATGTAATGAAATGCCAACTTACGCTGATGGTATGAGCAAGGACTTAATAAAGAATGATTTTATCTTGTTAGGAGTTTTGTGCCCGAGTTACTTCTAAGCTGTGAAATGTATCTATATCCCATACTGAATGTGTTTGTCTGTAACCAAAGGCCAGAATGAGTTATTTAAGAGAGAAAAAAAATGTAGCAGTGTGAAAAAAGGGACTGAGGAATTAGAAGGAGAGTTCGCTTTCTGTTTCTAGAGGCACATGAAACTAAGTAGTTTGCATGAGCTACACCGTCAATAGCTTAAAAAGATTAGGAGTGGGGCATTCTCTTTGTGCGCATGACCTTTTCAGCAGCATGGCAAATAAAATAAATACAGAGAATAGGCCAAATCCAGAGGTGGGTTTATATTTAAACACAAAGTTTACATTCAAGTTTCTAGGAGAAGAGTTGGAACAATGTGGAATAAGCTTGGATCTTCTCATTCTCTTAGGATCGAATTGCATAGTATTTTTAGACTTTAATACTGTACATGTTTTTACACAAAATGTAGTTAAAGTAGTCTTTTCTCTTGGATCTATTGTGAATTATTAGCACTTGACGTTCTATAAACTGAGGCTGGCATAGACTTTCACAGACATAAACACAGAATTGGAGTGGGGCTTTTGGGTTGTTTTTTTTTTTTTTTTCTTTTCAGTAAACATGGATTTATAATGTGCCAAAACCTCTACAGATCCCTTCAATCAGAAGTCAAGGGGGAGGCTTTCAAAACATTCTAGGCTTTTTTTATTTGAGCCACCTCGTAGCTTTTTGTGCAGGCATTCCTTCCCAGCAAATAGCACAAGAGCTAGCATGCTGAACAAATAAATATACAAAGGTTACTGAATGTATAACCCTTTCCCTCCAAGCAACCTCCTTCTACCTTGCATGAACACACTGCAGGTTTAAATGGCAAGCATAATTTAATCCCCTTAAAACAAAACAAACCAAACAAACCCTGTAAGGATTCAGACAAAAAGATTATTGAGTCATGGCAACTTGTTTCATGTGTGAGCTTACTGAAGATCAAAAACCTCTGAAAATAATTTGTTTGTTGTAACATTTGTTTAGACCTTGCCTGAACATTCATGAAGGGCTCTTGTGCATCCCGAACCCTCCACAAGGAAAGATGTGAAGATTGCTGATGAGAAACACCAAGCTCATCTTCTCGTGAGATTTTCTGACTTGCTACGTAGCAAGTTTCTAATAACCCCACCTAGCCCTAATGACACCTTGTTCAGTGCTCTGGTTATATACATGGGGTGAACATGACTTAATAAGGCAAATAGTCCTGTGCAATAAGGTATGGTTTTTTCCTAATCTTAAATACATAAGGCAGACTTCATGTCGTTAAAAGTGAAAAAACTAAACAGCTCTCATGAAAAAGTTGCTTTGGAAATGCTTTTTGCTCATGTAGCTCAGGCTTTGCTTACAGTGTCACAAAGCTGCACCTCTCAGTCTCAAAAACCAAGCTGCTTTTTTCATAACTAGCCATCTCTGAAGCAGGTAAACACATTCAAGGAATTACAACCACCTCCCAGTTACCATAAGTGGACTGGTTCACTCTAGTTGAAAGATGAATTTTTGTGCCATAAATATGATATACATTTGCACGCCCATGGACTACACCAGCAATCTTCAGCTTAAAAAGTAAAAGAAAAGAGAGAGAGAAAGGAAGAAATAGAAGCACCCTTACCACAGTATTTCACAACACCGTATCCATACACAAGCTTCATAGCCAGTCCAAGTTCAACGATAAGGGGTGAGCTGTAGTGTGCTCTGCGTCGTCATGCAGCGACGCGATGGTCACTTCCCCATGTGCGTGCGCGCAGCTGGGCCAGCTGCTTCTCCTGTGGCGAGCCCTGTCCCAGCTTGCACAGGAAGAGAGGTGGATGGTTTAAGCCTCTATTTCCACTGCTACTCTTCAGGTCATATGAAGGCTGAACAGCTTAATGAATTTTTTCTAAGGTTTTATGTCAGAAGTTGGCTTCTTTTTTATGTTGTTTACAAATAGAATTAAATCTTTGGAAAAGATATTTTTATAGAGCTTAAAACACACATGGTTAGAAGACTCTGACCCAGAATTTAATGTTTCATGTGGAACTGATAAAAGCAGACTCTTTTTGCCTTTTCTTCCCCCTATGAAAGTGGCATTAGGGATGCATTAGATGTGAAGAGGTTTTAAAGATCCTTTTTCTACTACCTAAAGCACTTTCACAATCTCCTCTTTTTCCAAGGAGGGCAGTACCATTCCCTCCTCATGCCCACTTGTTTGGATGGTGGACATCACTGACAGGGCAGGCGTGACTGGCAGAGGAAACTCTCTATTACAGCAGTCACCCGGGGCAATACACCCAGTGGTTGCCTTGAGGATGGCTGTATGCACAGGAAATCCTTAGTGTTTAGGGTTTGTTGTTACATTTTCCTGTGAAACCAGAACTGAAAGAAGCCCCAGTTATCAGGAACCTTTTTAAGTTGACCTTATGATCTAGTAATTCAGACTGTTTCTCTGGGACTTGAAAAGCATTAGTAATACATCATGCAATACAGGCATATAAATAAACCCTAGACTTTTACGTCTCTCTATATTTACTCTTATACTGCAAGCTTTTCAGAGTAAGAACTGGTAGGGGCCTGCCACAGTGCAGCACACCCATTTAGAAAAAGTGGTAGCATTGGTTAAGGGCAATAAGAATACAAAATCTAACCCATTTTTCACCTGTCAGCTAAGAGAAAATACTGCAACTAGCATCTTGGGACAGATTTCTCACCTCCTTTGCCATGTTAGTGTTGTTCAGTGATTTCTCACACTACTTTCTTTACATAAGTTTTCTGTTTCATTTATTCTCTCACCTTGTGTATTTCCCAAGGCTCAAGCTGTTTATTCTTCCTTTAACCAACAGCAATATTCATTTTATTTTCATTTTCCATTCTCTCTCCATTTGTCTTCTGTACACACACACACAAACATGCTTAACTAATTGCCTTGGGCTATTTGCCTGTCAGAGCCGTCTTTAAATATATGAGGGCCCAGAGAGCCTGCTCCCTGATCTCCTGTGCTGTGCTAGTAGAAGTCTCTCCTTAAATGCTACCTGCATATGATACCCACGTTCAAAGGGATGTATGAGAAACACAACCTTGCTCCCCAGCTGAGGTTGTCTGGGGCTTCTGATCCATGCAGACTAAGCAGTAGCTGCAAAATAGTCTAGTCCATAGTTCACACCAGTTCTCCCTCTCTCTCTCTGAAATCCTCCAAGTCATCTCTTTGGGTTTGTCCACCTGCTGTCTCGCTGTGTCTTCAAGCCCTGGACTCCCTGGGAAAGGCTGCATGGTGCCTGGCCACAGCCAGCTCCCAAGCCCCATGGGCTCCCTAGACACCCCCACAGTGGGAGCATCCTACTCTATGTTTAGAAATGCCCATCAATGTTTTGTCACCACGTTCATTTCAGCTATTCAGAAATGAGCGCCACCCCAAGAAGAATCGCTGGGCCCCGATTCAGTCCTTTGAACTGAGTGTAAATACAGCCCGGTTTCAGTGGGAGCCGGATCTAGTCCTCAGTCAGGCAGCAAGCGCAGTAGTATGGCTAAGTATAGTAACCACTTAGTTTACAGTACAGTGACCCAATAATTATGCAAGATAATACTGCGTGCACTTAGCTCGCCTGTACCATTCAGAGCACTTGCCAATAATACACAAGCACGTTTCATTATCTTCTTCCCCAGCTCCGGGCTCTTTCTAAACAGTCTGTTTTCTCCTGAGATCACGGGAGCTGTGGCACGGAGGACTGTCTAGGTATATTTAACTCCGTGGATCATTCCAACATGCTTCGTTAAAAGAAGATCATATTGTTTTTCCTGCTTTCCATTTTTGAAAGGCTAGGCTTTGGCCAGAGGGTACTGTACATATCTGGCTGCAAATAGACTGCTTGGAGCCAAGCAATGCGGTGCCTTGACTAATTTCAGCATTCACTTAAGCTAAATTATTTATGATACTCTCTGCACAGGCCTTTCTCTGTTGTTGTTGTTTTAATGTTGTAATCTCAGCCAGAATGAAAGGATAATTTGCATACATTTTCAGCTACTGCAGTAGTTCACACATGGCTCTGAAGACTGAAGCCAACTACAATATATTCAAAGTTTGAACTGAGTGGCCAGAAAAGGGAAATTTTGACGTGCCAGTAAATCATGTCCCTAATGGTGAGAGAGCTTAGCATTTTTACATAAGCAGCTGAAACAACATCAGAAACATTTTCCAATGATACAGTTATTAACTTATATCAAAAGCTCATCACCTTTGCTGCAGAAACATAAATCAGGGGGATGTTAAGCTGAGAAAGGTCTATTTTCACCTCCAAGCTGGTATTATGATTCCAAGTTGATCGCCAGCAGAGCGTGGCTCCATCGTTGTGAGAATGCAAAACGTCGCACAGACAGAGGGAAGAAATACAAGGCTGTTTTTAAGGAGCCTGCTAGTTTCCAGCAGGCACAAGGCACAGGAGATAAGAAACAAAATAAAAGTTACAAGGGAATGCAGAGCAGAGAGGTACCCCCCGCTTCGCCGGCTGGTGGCTTGCCAAAGAAAACAACAGAAGTGGGGATTAGAGCTTGCGACGTGCGCATTAGAGCAAGACTACCTATTCCCTGCCTTTTCTCCTCTGAAAAGCTGCCATGTGAGGAGAAACATTCCTTTTATTATTTATGGGGACAGCCACTCTTGTTTATTATGCTCATGTTACTATGCTACATGCCAAGTACAAGCCCTCTTTTTCATACAGAGGTTTTTCTTTGTACGGGGTG
>VYXH01009467.1:145132-184657 GCA_013397275.1 Burhinus bistriatus
AGAAAAAAACCCACTCTGTTTGCAGGATTAGTGAGGAAATTAAAGTCAGGGTAGAGAAAGGAGGTCTTTCTACAGAACTGTGATTCTGCTTAGAAAGGCGGTGGGAGCAGAGCACTGCAGTGCCCCGACACCATCGTGCTCCGAGGGATTAGCAGGAGGAGATGTGCCTTGGGAGCATTCCTGCTTGCCTCAGCACTGCTCAGGCACCCACATCCCTTAACAGCCCAAGGAGCGGCGAACTCACAGCGGAAGAAAGGTTAAAGAACCGATGATCTGAACGTCAGCAGTTGTGCAGCTTGTAGGAGATGGACTCACCCCCCATCTGAGTCTAGAACAACTCTGATAGGACAAAAAGAAAAACAAGTTTATTCCTCCACCCCCCCACTCACCCCCCCCCTTTTGTTTTTCCCCAAGGCAGCTGAAGGACAGCTGACCTATTTTCTGAGTTCTGCAGCACAGGAGGCTCTCCAGCACCTGATCGCTTCTTTGTGCCTGTCCCCTGAAGCATGTTTAATACTGAAAGTCCTGGCCCTGGTCAGCGATTGCAAAGGAAGCCCTCAGCTGCTCTTGGACCACTGCCTCCGTACCAAATGCAGGCAAGGATTTGAAACAATCTACCGAATGCAAAGCAAATCCCAAGGCAGAGGGAAAGGAAACCAGGCAACAGTTCTTTTTGTGGTAGATGGCAGTGGATTTACTGTCTGGCAGTTCACAAACTGCCTACAGCTGGGGGAAATTGCTCGTTCAATTCTCCCCTGTTTAATGTGATTACTGGTACTAGTTCAGAGGCTTAATTTCATTCCCTTGAATTCTTCTCCACTAACAAAACCAAAACAAAACAATCAAACAGAAAAAAGCGCAATAAAAATCTCTCCAAAAATAGAGAATACAAAATGCATTTTTCAAACCGGGAAACTTCACTCATTCTGTCTTCAGAAGAGATATTTTTCTTTTTAACCAAATTATACATAGAAAGAGCTTATTCTGGAAAACAAATATGCTATGTTCTATGGAAGGAAGAGAACTCTTTCTCCTTTCTTACTGAAGTTTTTAAAAAAAACCCTGACTGATGCCCCTTGAGTGTATAATCTAGGAATTAAATATTTGGATATGGGAGAAAGCAGAAAGACAATAGATTTGCAGGGGCCACGTGAAAACCTGACTCAGTTGGATGGTGAGAGGGTACATCTCCCCCCAGTTAGAAGACAGGGATAAGTACAAAGCTTCAGACTTCAGCATCGTAGCTGCCACACAGAGGCTTGGTTCTGCCAAGAGTGGATGAGAGAGTTAACACAAAGACTCCTATCTCACACATGATTTTTCAGATTTTAGCCTTAAAATACAGGCTACGGTAACTTAGTTCCATTTCAGAAACTACTTGTTGCTTCATGACAGCCTTACAACAAGAGGCTGAACAAATATTTTCCTGTTTATCAGTAACACAAATACCATGTGACAACAGCAATACTTCAGGTAGAGTCTTTTCTTCTTTATCGACATGATCTGAGTTACAGGACAGTTCCCAACAGCCAAAACAAACATACCATAACAAAATGTTTTCCAACAAATTGCATTTTTCACAGTATGAGGCTGCTAATATAAACACTGCAAGCAAACTATAGGTTTAACATACCAATTTACCCTTGCTTGTGGTAATTTGCTAAGCTTACTTGGATTTCATCCTTAATATACTTTTAATAGTTGTTGCAAATAATCTATTTAATACCTTCCCAAGGCGGGTGTCTCCAGATTACTGAATCAAAAAGAATGATGACTTTCCATGCTTTTTCAGTCTTGCCTTGTTGAATTTTGCAGATATGGTTTCTCTCACGGACTGAACATGGATGTGTTATTTTTCATTTTTCTCAGAAAGAGGCAGAAATCATAGTTATGTTATAAACAAAACATCTGATATACGGCAATGCAATACTTCTCTCCTAGTCCTCGACTATCCTCTGAGTCCACTGCAGAATATGTTTTCGCTTGCTGATTTTACTACCTGTCAAATATATCTTCTCTGTGACTGAGACTGTCCATTTAACTTAACTTACATCTTGCTCTGCAACTACTACATTATTTAAACATTTATATTCATGCTTGCCAGTGATTGTCCCTGTGTCTCTAATTTGTTAATTAATATTTATTGCCTATCTGATTATATTTTACTCATTGTTGGCTTAATTTATGTTGAATAAGACATAAACAGTTCTTACTAGTTATTATCAGTTTAGCTCGTTACAGGATTAATGTTATGCCATTGTTGACATAAAACTACAGTTAATAATTCACTTAATTCCCTTCATCCTCACCACCACGGCAGGCACAGAGTTATTCTCCTGCTGTCAGTATCCCTTACTGCACGGCCCTGCCCAAGCCAGACATTATCCAGCAGGTTTAGAGATGAATTATGTTCCAGAGCTCTCTTTTGCATCATCATCATCTTCTTTCATCCCCTCACTGTCCTCACCTAATGAATGTCAAACCAATTCCATTAGCTTCAAGGGAATTACTTTTATTTATAGCAGGAGACGGCCGGGCTTAGTAAGCTCTACCCTCCTGACGCATCCTGAGAGACACGTCTCACTCCAGTGCCCTAGCAGCCTTAGTTTCTTCACTCCTTCTTTTTCTCCTACTTCAGGCTTACTTCTGGCTTCCTCCCCTTGTTGTTGGTTCAGGTGCTACCAGCCAAGCCCTCCCAGTCTGTCCCAGCGCGTCTTTTACTGCAAAGCCATTGATCCCTTCTGTGCTACTCAGTCCTGAACATTTCCACCTGCATTCCTTCCACTCAACAACTTTATAACATTTTTAGCCACTGTCTTCTAATAGAGGGTGTCTGCAGCCTCTTAATACCTTCCTCCCAACCTCTGTGTATTTATAAAAAACACACAGATTTCATTCCTGGTGAACTATCTGAGAGTATTTCGCCTCTGAGTGACTTGTCCATCTCAGAAAGAAGGACCAAGTAGGTGAGGTAATCTCTTTTTCCAGCCTGACTGGACCTGATGTCTTCCCTCCTTTCGCTAAATTTCATCAGTCCTCTCTCAATCCCTCCACACTCTTAAACAGTACAAGACCACACACTTCTCTGCTCCTCAAAGCCCTCCCAAACCCTCCCAAGCTTTATCCACTGCTGTAACTGGTTATCTAATTCCTCTCTATTTTTTTTGTTTAGGCTTCAAATCCAGTCGAGTTCTTGCCTTCACAAACCCTCTCCTTTATCGAGGGCCCTGTGCTCCCCTTTTGGTGACCTCAACTGAAGCCCTCAGTAGGGAAGAAATGTGGCCACGCTCCCAGCACGGCAGATCTACCTTGTCCTGCCAGCCTAGGGCCCTGTCCCTGGAGAGGGGGTGACACACTTGTGGGGTGGCCACCAAACACCAGCACCTGCAGCTGCCAGGCCCCAAACTGCATGCCCAGCTGGGGAACTGCTCACAGACCCGCAGCTTGAAGGTACAGGATAAACCTTCTCCAGAATCCAGTTACTGGCCATTTCTGGAGGATGAACAAAAGCCTTTATTTTGCCTGAGGAACGCGCCTTCCTCTTCTAAGAAGGACGGATCTACCAGTGTCCGCAGCATGCAGATCTGAGTCCCCCAAACCATCTTTGCCTGCAGTTGTTCAAAATCCTCCCTGGTTGTGTTTGCTCACAACACGTGCCCCAAAGCCTGGCCGTGATTTTATTGTATCACTCTTCCTGGCTCCAGGTTGGTGGACTGCGTGCTGGGAGTGTAAGGTCTTGGTGGAAGAAATGGTGTCAGCTCGTCCATTTGTAAATCATGCTGCAAAATGTAGTTATGGTCATTGTGGGGAGGCTCTGAGCACCACTACGGTACTAATAAATGGTTGGTAATAATAAAAATAAAGGAATAAACTAAAAACAGAGAGCAGCAGGAGGAGCTAGCAAAAGCCAAGAGATCTGAATGTTTTCTTTCCTTTGACTTTTTATTAAAGTTAGTAAAAAATCTGTATATGATAAGTCTTTCCCAGCAGAAAATGCCTCTTTTTTTTTTTTTTTTCCCCAGGGAGAAAGCTCACCAACAGAAATAAAAAAGTCTCTACAACACTATAGTTAAATTTACTCAATCCATGGATATGTTCATTTACTGAAACAAATCATTTTAGGCAAATGCAAACATTTGATAGGAATTCAAAGAGGACTCTTTAAAAATGTTTAATAAAAATTATGGAAATGCTGAAGAAACCTCGAAAATGAGTAACTGAATACTGTCACACAGATCCAGCTGCAAAATTTCTGCTAAAAAATTGCAACCTATTTGAATATATTGAATACATAAGTGTGCATGTATTCTTACATGTGTATGAATACATAGAAATACCGATATATGCTTAACTGTTTCATGGCCTTAGAAAAATGTCAGGACCCTCTCAGGTACTGACATTCACTGCCCTTGCTCTGAAGCAAAGTATCTGGGAAGACAGTACCTGATAGGCACTCGCACTACAGCTATCAAGGGCTGTACAGAGCCCAAATAGGTTGTTATTTGTCAGAAGTTCATCTGTCCTGAAATGGAAATAGGAAATGCTTTGCTACATTGAAACAAAAGCCACTGGTTTTTCACTGTTTCTGGAAGTGCCTCAGTCTCCTTTGCTGAGGTGCTTTTCTTGCAGCAAATCCCTGTGAGGGCCACCCAGCAGCCAGCCTCTGCTCTGTTAGAGTGGTGCTTTTGCTCCTGAAGTGCAATAGGTCACTGGCTTTAAAACGTTTCACATTCCCACCTTGAGTGGAGCAGTAACTTTTCCTTGTTATAAATAATGTCATTGTAATTTGGGTGTAAATTAAGGACCCTGATGATTAGTTTCCAATATTTGTTCTGCATCCCCAAAGGAAAAAAAGAACTTGGTAAGGAAAACAGGTATCCAGTGAATCACTCTTCTGTTGATTGAATGAGGTTACTATTATTTCTAAAGACTTTGAAAAACATGACCTGTGCTTCTGTGTTTAATTTTATTATTCCTGACACTTCTGGTCAACTTAATGCAATGCTAAGGCTTTTAGAAAACCTAGTTCTTTTAAATAACATTCGCTTTCTGATTGCATTGTGGAGTGTTACTTAGCTCACATAATCAGTGCAAGCGTGGACTGTATGAGTATCTGTACCAGTCGGTCTGATCCAGTATCCTATTTCTTATCATGGACCATAGCAGATGCCTAAAGACAGAGCAGAAGTAGTATGGACAGGGTGATCCTTTCTCTGATACACCTTTCCAGTAATCAGCAATGAGCAGGCAGGGGATTTCCAGAGCAGGAGATGGCATCTGGATTGTTGCATTAGTAGGTCTTGATTGAGCTATTCCCTATAAATTGCCTAATATTTTCTTATGAATTAATTTGTTCTTTTGGCTGCTGTGGCATCCTGTGGGAATGAACTCCACAGCATAACTGTGCTCTGTGTGTATTGATTTCAGGCTGATGCCTGATCATCCTTTCAGGTGACGCCTAGCTTTTCTGATATAAGACATAATGAGTAAGTGCTTCCTATGTATCTTGTCCCTTGCTACCTTTGTTTTATAGCTGTTGCATCTCCTCACAATTATCTCTTTTTTCAGTCTAAAAAATTGCAGCCTCTTTAGTTTCCCCTCACATTCCGTACCTCTGAGCATCCCGTCCCTTCTCTCATTTGACCAGCTCTTTCTCAGACAGGGGAACACAAATGCCTGCAATAACCACAGTGTAGAGGGATGATAAATTTACACAGTGAAACAATGATGTTTTCTGTTTCACTCTCCTTTCCTTTCCTAAAGACATTTTGACTCTTTCTGAGTCTAATGCAACCATTTTCAGAGAATTAGCCACAGTGACCCTACAGTCCCATTCCTAAGCAGCAGTAAGTAATTTAGTACTCTGCATTCTGCATAGGTAGCTTGATTTCTCTTGTTCCCTGCATTCCCTAGTTTGTACTTCTCATCACTGAATTTCATCTGTCACTTTATCCTCATCTTTCAGTGCACTCTGTACAGGAAAGAGTTAATCCTGAATATGGGGAATGGGAAAAAAACAAATATTACATGCATTTCTGATGTACGCATGCATGCATCTTGTCTTTTAATTCTTTCTCGCTCTGTTTGAACAACGTACTCCCCCTTGCTAACAAAGCTATGCTGATCTCTCTCTGCCATGCCCGAATCAGAAGGAATTGCTTTGTTTTGTAGCAGCATAGACTGCACAGTGTATTACAAGCTCTGCTATGAACACCTTGATGTTTATTCTTTCTGGGAAGTAACCTATTGTTTGAATATCTGTACATTCTGATTCACATTGCTCAGTTAGTTTTCCATCTGAAACAGGTAAGACTTGGACATGTTATCATAGCCGAATAACGTACAATTTTTAATATCATCTTAGAGTTATGAGATCTATATCATGATGATCTGCTTTTTATTCCATATTTTTAAAACTTCAGTGTTGGATACCTATTCCATGCAATGTCAAAAAAGAACAGTAATAATTTATTCATTGGGAATTGACCAGCTGAAGTAGTGGGCATGGACTTCACCCCAGTTGAATGCTTTCCCCACAGGCTATCATTAGCACATAAATCTCAAAGCACCCTTTGGTTACTACTTCAGCTTGTGTCTGAGCCTTGCTTGGAAGGTCTTCTCCAGAAAAATCCCACATGACCAATTTTCTGTTGCCAGTTACACACTGTTGGATATATTATGTTTTCTGGCAAAGCACTCTTCCTGGTTTTATTCTGTCCTTGTCTTTCCTTTGTGTGTCCCTGTGAGATAACAACTCTTATTCAGAATTCTTCACACAAAGAAAAAAGTTACTAAAGTGAAAAAGTAAACATTAAAATTGTAACAAAAGGAAATAGACCAAGTCAGTAAAATCAAAATCCCAACCAAAATTAAGAGTAAAATTCTAGTAAAGAATAAAATTCGGCTAAGCAAACTGCTTCCTAATGAATTTCCTTCTTTTATTAGAGCACAAACGCAACATATCTTCAAATCTGATGGATCTTTGGGAATTCTTGTGGCTGAAGGACTTCCCTGGCATAAGCTTGTATCTCTGTGCTAGGCGTGTTACCTCTCTGGCTCCTTCACCACATACCCCTTTAGAGCTGCGCTGCTTCCCCAATGCCCGTTTGCAGCACCTGACTATTTTCTGCACAGCTACAGTAAAATGACACATTTCACCCCTCAGTTACCCTTCTTGCCTCACATCTAGGTTTTGGCCCTTGTAAAGGTTAGGGCCTCTGCAAGGGAATAAGTGTCATCTCGGTAGCTAGTACTTAAGAATTTGGGGAACAAATTAATGTGATCTGGAAAACCAGTTTCAAAAACCACCTCCCTCTTTATTACACATTATTAAAATACAAATGAGATAAAAAAAATAATCCCAGAACTAGTGACTATGGGTACCTTCCAGCCAAAATGATGCAGGGCAACCCCCAGAGCTGGAGGTGTATGCAAAGTGTCAGTGCCTGAGGGCTGGGATCCCCAGGTGTTGAGTTTTGGGGAAATCACTCCTGCAGGCACAGACCAGCTCCTCCTCAGTAGTTAGCAAGCAGCAGAGACAGTCTTTTACTTAGGGAAACCAGGCTGCCACATATTCTAAACCTATATTTTTAAAAAGGCTTTTTAAGGCTACACCCTCATTTTTGAAAGTTAAAGCATAGGGATAGGACCTAATTATCATAATTACTATGTCTTGATGCATGGCTTAGTTTCTTGTAACCATTTCTTTGAACAGGAGCCTCTGAGACTGGTTTTGAAGAACTTTCTCATTGGGTAATTTATCAGGAGAACAGGTTATTTCAGAGACCTTGAACTCAAAAAAAAAAAAAAAGAGAAAAGCTGTGTTTCACAGCCACAATTGTGCCACATGAGACCTAGAGGAAACCCAGGCCAAAGGCAGTAGTACAGCATGGATGCAGCCACCCCGCTCCAGGGCAGACAAATGCTGAGCAGTGTGAATTTGAGCTGGTCTTTACCACTTGGCTGTGGAATTATAATCTGGAGTTAAGGTTATTAAACTATTTGTACGTAACAAGAAGATATGTTTTGTGTCTTTACAGCCTTTCAGGAAAGACTCTTAAAGCAATTTAGTAACATTAGGTTTCCAGGGAACCCAGTGAAATTCCTGTTAAGAGTTTTGGAGATGAATGAAGCAATGTACTGTAAGTTTAAAGTACTCATTCATCATCACTCAAGTTATTTAGCAGCAGAAGCCCAAAACCCAGAAGCCTTTCTGATGCTTGGTAAGCCTATAATAAATGCTATGAGATGACAAAGGTTTCCAGAGGCAGGGGCCAGGAGCTGATAAGGCAGGAGTTGCGTTCCAGCCTCCTATCTCGTTTACTTCAATCTGATCTTTCCAGTGAAAGGAATAAAGTGGGTATCCCCTTCTTTCCTTCCTTCTGGAGCGCTAGGCTCCATTTCGAGGCAGAGCATGAGGGTTTACCTTATCAGGAGAAATTCCCATGTGGCACAGACTGACAAACAGCTCAACCGCATGCAATTCGCTGCAGCATGCATTTGTGCGCTGCAGCCAGAGGACGAGCTGGTGGAAGGTGCACTACTCTGCAATATCTTGGGGACAGATAATACTGTAATGACAACGTGACCAAGTCTGAATGGTCTGGGAGCTTTAGCGGGTTGTAACAGAGCTCTCCTGTTGGGATGATGTGGTGACAGAGGTTGCATGGTCTGCATAGTTCGGAGCGTTCCCCAGTACCTCAGCTTGTGCCAGGCAAACAGTGCAAGTTTCGAACTCTCTGGAAAGTGCTTCCCATGTCAAAGTCGCCAGCCAGGGTTTTCTGCTCTGTTGTTTGAATGCAGGAAGGGATGGCAGCTCCCACTGATAGCAGGAATAAATCTTGGCCTTATGAGAAATTGTTTTTCTCAGCGCTATCAGGAAATCCTAGCAAAGGCATCAGCAGCGTGGTGCCCTGGAAAGGCCTGGGGCAAAGGGCATGCTACCGCTAACGTGTTCAGACAGACACTGCCAGCCCCTCACAGCGCAGGAGGTGCTTGGGGCCAAGTGTCTCAGGACATCAATAAGAGGACAGGAAGGCTGTCACCAGCTGAAGCGCAGCCGGTGACTGTGGGGACCTGCGGCCAGGACTGCTGCACCTACACGCTGCTGTGTCACCTGAGCGAGTTTGGTTAGCAGCTACGGCATTAGTGTTATCAGCACCCGTCTCGTCCATCTGGTACCCTTGTTGACAGTGTCCCAAGGGGGGAATAAGCAAATAAAGATGCCTTGAAGCTTTACTTCTCCTTTTCCCTCAGAGGTGAAGCCCTGCAAGATCCAAATATCCACTGGCAGGGCAGCCTGGGGAAGCTTCTCTTACAGCTACGCTTGCTATATATGCCCCAGGGATGCCCAAATGATTTCAGTCTCCCTCTGGCTCCTTTAATAAACATTACTTCCAATGTAAACAATTTTAGAGAAAAATTTTTGGAGTGAAGGCTCAGCTTTCTAGGGAGGAACAACATGCTCAAATGGAAGGGAAGTGCCGGGATGCACTCCACACACAGCGGTTTGGTTGATCTCACTCTAGCCATAGTCTACAAGAGATTTTGCTCAGACAGGAGGAAGCTCTCTTGCTTGAAGGTCTGTTCCAGCTACTTTTTGGGACCAGCACTGGAAGAGCCCCTGTCTGCATCACGCCACACTGCAGAGTCCCTTACATCTGCCCAGCTGGAATCTAAGTAAGTCCCTGTGTCAACTACCGTATCCCTGTCAGAAAGGAATGATGTTTTGGTTTAAAGAATGCATAATTTTTTACTGCTCTGTGGATTTTTTTTTTTGTCAGTTCATCTCTGCGTGAGGGTGGGGACTAACTTTTCATCTGTATTTGAGACTGTGCAAAGATTGGACTTGATTTCAGCAGGAGCCTCTGGACTCGTGTAACACTGATAATAAATAATTAGGCACACTGGGAAGGGCAAATAACAGCAGTTTTTCTTTCAGGTTGTCAAGTGGTATCTGTCAGGGAGGTAGGATCTTTTCCAAATGTAGAGCATTTTGGCTACAGGTGGGTGCTCTACAAACAGTGACAACTGCATATTCCTAATACCTTTTGCAAAAGACTCCAATCTCATCTGTTAAAAAGCATCTGGAAAATCCACCTTAAAAAAACCACACCAATGAAACGGCCTGCCAAGCTGCAGCTTCCCGATCCTTCCATTATAAAGAAATTTGCTTATGGTGCAATTTATGTAGGTTCCATATTCCAGCAAAAATACATCAAGTGGTATCAGGTTACCAGAATCAGTCCTAAAGCAACTGTTTCCTAGAGGGGGAGGAAAAAAAAATAAAAGCAGCAGCAGCTTGCTTCACATTCAGTAAGCCGTGGTGACACAGAGATCTCAGGGAAGTAACAGGAAGATGAGAAGTTAGGTTGTTTTGGTGTTTTTTTTTTTTTTTTTTTTTTTTTTTTTTTTAAAAAACCTAATATGGTAACTAAAAGCAGAGGAAACACCCACTTTTCAAAACTGAACCGTAATCAATTTTCCAGCGAGGACAGTGTCTCCAGACAGCAGTCTATCTGCTACAACAAAACAACAATAATAATACCCCTCCCTCTTCTTTGAGAAATGTCTTGGAAAAAACATTGTTATCTCTAAATCTTCAAGAGCTGTAAAACCCCTTGTTTGCAGGGTTTGATGGCCAAAATGCTTTGACTCTCTGTTGGGGTCAAAGAGGCTTCCTGAAAGAAGATCTAATACTACAGTAACCTCCCACTCACTACAGATAAGCTTGTGTTCCATCTTCCAGCAGAAACTCACATTTCAAAGACATGATTTGAAATAAAAACAAAGAAAGGATTTTCATCTTTTACTGAACTGCTTAGGTTTTCCTGTAAGGGAAGCAAATATTAGCAGAAGCCAATGCAGCTGCTACAGAGGGTTTTTTTTTGTTTTTTTTTTTTTAAAGAAGCTACATAGATGCATGAAACAAAACTAAACCACATGTTCAATCAGTGGGAGTTAGAATAATTTCACTAGAATCCACAATCATACATTCAACAGCTGAAAACACCAATTTTTATACAGGGTTTTTTTTCTTTACTTTTCCTGACTCGTCTGGAGCAGAAACAGCATGCACAGAAGGAAACTTGAGGCCAGACAGTTCCTTATTTCAGAGGCTAACCTGGCTACTAGAAGAGCACTTTTACACAGAGTGGAAGTGACCTATTTAATGACTGTGACTCATTCTCCTCTTTCTTTAGGCTGGTAGTTATCTGCCATGCCCCTGTTCCCCTCACCCTTAGTGGAAGGGATCTTGTTTTGCTGAGCATATGAGTGGAACTTTAACTGTGAGGCATTGCAAAGAGTGCTCTGGAGATGAGGGTGAGCCTGAAGTACCTGGATCTACATAAAACTTCAGCTTTACAGGAGTCTTATTTTGGCAGGCAGTAACCCTGTAGTTACACAGCTGGGTATTATATTGTCTTACAGGGTAAATCCAGGCAGGCACATGCTTGTTTAGAACATTTTAAAAAATTAGATCTGCAGAAGATACTGGCTTGTCTACTTTCTCAGCTGATGTGATCACCTGCTCCCATTGCTTGACTTCTCGGGCAGTAAGAACACAGTGATCCTGAAGAGGTGACACCCATGTGAGGTATTTTGCTTACATACTGGCAACAGCAATTAAACTTTTAGAGCTGATGCTGCATTATGAGTTTGGATAAACGCAAGTAAGAATGTGGCACTGAGTAGCTGATCTTTTAAGTTTCTTTTTGGAAAATGTGAACAAGGCTGCATCTTGCTTGTGCTATCCAAGCTTACCTGTGACTTTTATCCACGTAGCCAAGAGATCCCAAACATGCCGTTTAGTTTCAGGGCACTTCATAGTAATCCTCTCATGAATAGTCACTATGCATGCAGAGGAAGACATTAAAACCCAAACGGTTGACTCATGCCAACCTGAAGACTGGCATGCTGCAGACTCATTAAGGAATAGCTCTCTGAGCTTCCCATGTGCATACCTGTTGCATGACGCTGCCCTTTCTGGGACTCCAACCTGCCGCTGTGACTTGCAGCTGGGTACCATGCTCTCCCCTCCCTCACACCCAGACCTTCCTCCCAGTATAAACTGCCAGGAACCCACCATCTCCCTGGCCTGACCACGTCTTTGTCTTGCCACCACAACCACCTGTGGTGTGGCATCTCTTCTGGCGAGCTGTACAGCTGCAGAGCTGTTATCGCTAGCACGCTCAGGGATGGGCCTGGGTTCTCCTTCGCACAGCTGTCTGTGGGTCAGAGCGGAATGACCAAAGTACCTGCACCATTTTCTATGCACACAGTCCTTTTAAAAGCCAAAGAAAAGAAAGGTGTTTGAATAGTTTTCTCTCTCTGTCCGTCTGGGAACCATGGCTTTAAATGGGTACTGTTAGACTCTTTGATAGTTTAGTTTCACAATTCCTGATTAAAAATAGGTAAGAGCCAAAACTGGGGCCTAGAACAGCCTTATCCCAACCAGTGGCATTACATGGCATTAAACTGAATGAATTAAGTTTTCCAAATACACCTGTATGTATGCCTCTTGCAGTTTTCCATTAAAAAGAAAAAGTGCCTGTGAGCAAAGCTACTTTCTTATGTTAACATATATTTACCAGGTAATTTCTTTCCTACTTGCACCTTACCTTTCTAGAAGAGTCTACGCACAATAGAGATTGAAATTTCTTACAGTATTTACAATATTACTACAAAACAACACCTTATCATATGGTAAAATCATCTCTCCATTTCAGTTTCTCCTGCCAGTGCCTGCCTTTTGTAGCTTTTCTTACCTTGTCTCCTATAGTCCTTTCTGAAGATCTTCATTATTCTGTCCTTCGCCGACAACCACAGCAATCTCCTCTATGGACCTGTTCTTCCAATCATGCCATGTGCAATTGATATGGTATTAAGCATTAAAGCTAAAGAAAAAAAAAGGGCAAAGAAACCAACCCTAAAAATGTGGCCAGAGACGTCTCTTTACATGGTATTCTTTCACCATTATATGTTCAGTGCTAAGCTGGTCTTAAGATAAAATTTCTTTGACAGTTTATATCCTCCAACCTTCCCCCCACCTCCACCAGACAGCTCCCCTCTTATCAGCCTCTCTCACTTTTCAGGTGAGTTTTTTAGATACTGTATAATCTAAGAATCCAATTAAATAGCAATCAAATTTAAACACTTCATCCCTGAGTAAAATGTGTAAGAACTCGTGCTAAGGGTGTGAAGAGAACTCAGCAAGCACAGAGCAGAGACTGTCAACCTGCTCAGAAGAGCAGACACACAGCCAGGCCTTGGTGATGGGTGAAAGATAATTCCTAGAGTTTTAAAGAACAGCTTCTCAGAGGAGATTTGGTTGCAATACAGAAAGTTCCTGAGCTGCTGAACTGTGAGGAAGCCTGAAAAAAGGACCCTGCCTGCCAGGACATAGTGGGCAAGGAGGAATTCAGTTTCCAAATGCTTTCATTTATGTTTTGTCTCACTCTAAGTTTTATCTGTTTTAAAAGTTATGGGATCTATTTTCTGTGAAAATAAAACTTGAGTTTGAGTTTTAAAGCTCTTTTGCAGTCTTAGGAGTGCCCAACTTAAGAAAAAAAGTTTGGCAGATCTGCCTCAAGGTTCTAGTCAACTTGGAGTCCCATCACACCACCCTTAGGCTGTAAAGAACTCATCCATTTCAGTAGGGAATAACAAGAAATAAGCACTTTGAAATGCCACACTCTGTCAAAATACCTTCCAATATTGCGACAGATACCTATGTCCTGCCTTCAAAGATCCGCATGTTACTTTTACTTGGGGAAGAGACATTTGCTTCCTCTAGTGAAACAGAACACAGAATCTGTCTCAAAACTTTCAGAATAACTATGATACAACACTGTACAAAGCACACATCAACCTTTTTGTCTGCATTTACTTGCATGTCTCTTGCTGATCTTTGCTGTCATATGAGTTTCATATCTTGATTGTATTACAGAGGGGAGTCAGAATAAGCTGCATAGGAAAAAAGGTCATTGGAAGAATGAACAGATGAATCAAATGGCTTATTCAGATAATTAAAGAAAATGGAAGGGACTGGGTCTTGCAATACCGTTTTTGCACAGAAAGGCAAACGAATGATTACTGTTACCTGATACATCACACAATTCCTTGGTTTGCAAACATGGAGTTATTTGCACTTGTCTCATCACCATCAAATTTGAGTATCAGATAGATACTCAAATTCTTTTTTAACTGGCAGCAGCATATCCAGTTCAAACAGTGGCTGGGAGTCTTCCATTTGTTAACTGAAAAGAATATACCTTTTTAATACTTACCCATTAAGGCACAGCATAAATATAAAACCCAGAATAATTTAAGTTGGAAGGGACCTCTGGACCACCCAACCTCTGCTGCGCAAAGCAGGGGTAACTTTCAGGTTGCTCAAGGCTTCATCCAGTTAAGTCTGGAAAACCTCAAAGGATGCATTTTGCTTCAGTCAGGAGTTCCCTGTTCCCAAGCCAGCCCCCTGCCAGGACCGCTCATTTCCTTGCCCACTGGAATGGACTGTTCTGGTGCTCCAAGGAGACTCCTCTTGAAGATTAAACAAATGCGAACCTCCTTCTCACTGCTTTATGGCAGCCTCCCATAGTATCCTGAAGAAGATGGAATCTGCTCTCCTAAAGTCCAGGATTATCACCCTGCCTTCCTTTCTTTCCTTGGGAGCTTAAAATTTTATCATCTCATGGTCACTGTAGTATCAAATTGTGATGTAAAGGCAGGTTGTCAGGTAAACAGCAGAACAGTCAGAATATCAGCTCGTTTAAGAGCAAACAGCTTCAAGATAATCCTTTATAATGCAAATGTGAAGCTCAGATAAAAATGTTACAGTGATGTGAGGCCACAATGAGACGCTAGTGAGAGCAACTAGTGTATATCTTCTTGTTACTCATCATTGTAGTTTTGCCTTGCAAGTTTTACCCAGCAATGAAATCGTTAACAATACTAAACCGTATATTGCTGCATGACTTAAGCAATAACATGCCATTAAGATGAATGGCAAAAGTTCAGATCTTTGAAGATCTTGCTCTGCCCACCTGCAGACACCTTTGTATTGCTTATCTTTGGCTTACATTTTCAGAACCATCCTCACAGCCATTTGAGGGCCAGCAGGATGTTTGTAAAATATTAAAGCCAGGGGGTAGAGCACAAAGTAGCATCCTTGGTGAGACAGACTCATCTTGTGCTGTCTGTGAGCCAGCTCAAACTGCCCACACAGTATGTGTCCACATGATTTGTATGCTTCTCTTGGGTCATAGACTCCCTGGCTCCTCCCTTCATCTTTGGTATCTTTATAATTGCTTTAAGAACCCTTTACAGATGGAAGAGCAGAAAAGCAACACTTCAAATGGACATAGCATCATCTCACTTGTAAAAATAAACACACGTGTGTATATATATGTGCACGCATGTATGCTTGTATGTGTATGCACATTAAAGTTTAGTTTAGTGATTCTTGTTTCTCTGCCTTCCCATTCCTGCCTTGCTGACATCCAGAAAGAAGTTGCCATTAACAATAGTTTGGAAACTAGTGAGCATGAATTTATGAATAGAATTTCATTGCTGTGCTATTTTGTCAGTCATTAGTACTTCATTTTACATGCCATCCATAACATCCCCAAACCAGAATCTGATTGACTGAATATGTTTTGGCTTTAGCTAATAATAACTATCCTATTTTAGAGACATAAACCATTGCTGCTAAAGCGTGATCCTAACGAGGAGTTTGTGTTTGAAGAAATCAAGGTCTTGATTTGACCACGGCAGGGCGTTACAGCAAAAACACTTTTAACCTTTTGTTCAGTCTGCCAAACAAGATGTTGCTGTATTTAGGCAGCCGGGCAAAGAAACCTCTAGAATTTCAAGGTACGTCCGATACATACACCACATGTAAACCCGAATGCAAATATTATGATACAGTAAAAAAAAGCATGAGAAATACCCGATAGCATGAACATCCTGAAAAATATTGACAGCTCAGTCTTTCATGCTTCCTTTCAAAATGGATGAAAAGCAGCCTGTCCAGAAACAGCTTAGTAGACTGCCACCTCCTTTTCTGTCTCTCCAGGCTGTGGCTGAGATCTTTCAGCTGAGTTTTTCAGCCACCTGACTCTCATTCAAACAGTTTTGGGGGTCTGGGTCTTGATGTCTTCTGTCAGGGTCATGCAGATCTCTTTAGAGTTCCCTTTACTTGGGCTTCCCTTTTCTTTCCTTTTTTTTTTTTTTTTTTTTTTTTTTTGCCTTCATTTCCTATCAGTTAATTACTATTATGTTTATCGAGAAGCATTTAGGTTAGTCAGTGCAGAGCTCTACTAAATATACAGCTACGGGTTCTCCTTCTTCCCTCATCCAGCCTGTGACTGATAGTGCTGCTCCTGCACCCTTCCCGAGTCCCACGGTAGTCACACGGATTGAAAGCCCTGACTTTAATGAGGTGTCAGCTGCCCCCACACCCCTCTGGCAATGCAATAATCTGGACCTGCTTTGCTCCCAGCAGCTCACCAAGTACTCCATCTATATCATCGGCTCTCATCTGCTGCATTGCTCACAGTGTAAGCTTTCAAATCTATTATTGCAATATGATCCTTTTAGCAATTGCTATTGCTTTTAAAACCAATTTGTTCCGCACTCAAAGGCCTCTAAGCTCCCATAACGTTAGGATTGGTGCCTGCACACTAAACTCTGCTTGCTAACAGAGGTCTCCGAAAACTATCTGGTTACACATCAGGCTGGTGAGGAAACAGTGAAAAGAGAAAAGGAGAGAGGCACATTTAAACTACGCTTAATAGTCTTTCTTCTAGAATTGCAAAATTCCCGCTGTTCTAAATTAATGATGAGCAGTTCCCCACATACTTGTGCAGCATAATAGCTGTTTGAAAGCTCTTTCTTATCACAACCCAGTGTAAAATGCTGATCTTGCACAGCAGTTCTGAAAACAGAAGGTAGAAAGCTGTCTTAATATATTTTTAAATACACTTAATACACTACTACAGTTGTTGGATGAATTTGAACTAAACAACAAGGGATGTAAAATAACTCCACTCCCTGAGCACTTTCATCTCACCTAGTGCAAGAGTTCAGAGGAACAAGGGCTTACACAAAGCCCATCTGTGTGTCAGCCCTTTTCCCAGGTACTGCTGAACCCGGTGGCCAGTGTCAATTGTGTTTGAGAGAGCAGCAACCTCTTAAAACTAATTTCTTTTTTCACAGAAATCCATGAGGGAAGAGGAAGGAGGGAAAGAGTAATGCCCAAACTAGTGCTCTTCCCAAGGGAAAGGCAAGCAGAAACCAGCCATGACCTGTGGCTTTTGTGGGCATGCAGCTCTAGCCTTGTTCTTCCACACACAGCGTCTTGCTCACCTACCAGGCAAAAATGGTAGGTGGCAAAAATATGAGGAAATACTTGTGCTGAGGAGCAGGATGAAGTGGAGTTATCACTGTAAGGGAAAATGCTGAGGACATGGGATGAAGCAGAGGCTTAAGAGAATGAAGACAGTGAATGTAGATACATGGGAAACCAGAGCTCTCTATTTATGCCTCTTATGGGTCAGTGTGGAGTATACTAACACGTGCCACGAGCCTGGAGATTACTTTTATGAGATCCAAAGCTTTCAGCAGAAAGGATTCAAAGCTATTACTCCTATAGCATTTCAATGTTTTAGAAATGGGACTGATTTCCAAAGCTAGACCTAGATATTTAACTACAGTGATATAGAGGCTTGGCCTTGATATTACTTTTAACCAGCCCAAATGGCCCGAGCTGCAGTTCTTCACCCCATCATACTGCATTGTCCAACCCAAATTATCCACATGATGGGCCTCATTTGCAAACCGGAATCTCTCTAGATATCTATCTAAGGGTTATTTCCCCATTCTGATGAGTTTGTGTTTAGCAGCGGGTCTTTGAAAAAAGTAGCACAGTGAAAGGAAGAAGAGGGCAATACAAAGGGACTGCTGCTGGCAATATCAAGGCTAACAGTTATCAGTGGATACACACTGGGAAGTAAGTTTGAGCAACAATGTGAGGAAACTGGGGTGCTTCCAAGGTGACCCAGGTTATCACCAGTAGCAAGCAAGACTCCTGGCACAGCTGGTCACCAGACCACAGACTGACCATAAGGGTCAACAGTGGCATGGACTGGTATGCCTGGACTTTGAGCCTTAGCATAAAAGTATCACCTCTAGCTCAGGAGGTTCCTCAGGCACCACCTGATGAAATTTGGCAGCATAGGCCACTTATACTCTTCTGTAAACATTGCTTACCAGCTACTGTGTGACAAGGATAATGCACTGGGAGACTCTTGGCCATTTTTACGCTCCTATAAACCTAAATGCAGGTCCTACTGTCATGGCACTGCACAGGCCAGCTGCTCCCTAAAGCAAGGTGAGCCAGGAGGCGATCAGAACCCAGGGTCAGCAGGGCCCAGCCTCCCCAACCAGGGCCCATCCACAGTAGCTGAATGAGGTGTTCAGGACAAACCTGGAGATGATGGCCAGAACCAACCGAGAGTCCAAATGATAAGGCAACACCATGGCAATGAGACAGGTCTGAGGTCAAGCTGGAAATTCAACCTGTAGGTCAGGGTTAAGATCAGGTCTGGGCTGAAGTCTAGCCAGGATGTCTTTCTGCAGGTTGAGGTCTGGAGGCCCCTAGTGAAACAAAGATACGGACACAGACAAGTTGGAGAGCAACGCAACGCAACACAACGCAACACCCACACCCACACCCCAGGGTTATCAATCCCTGGGCTGGGCTGAAATGGGGCTCCTGGGCCCATGGGTGTAGGTGGAAGTCCCAGCTGAGGTTGATGAAGGCCATTAGGCTTATTAGTGCACTCAGGGGCCTGACATACACAAACTAGATAAAGAAGATGGGGAGTGGCTTGAAATGGTGGGATGGGATATTTCTATCTACTCAGCAGTTACAAAGAGCCAGTAACAATATCTCAGGAACAACAAATATGTCCTTTATTCCGGTCCAGAGGCTGGTGTGGCTAGGCTAAAAGCATGGACGGAGGATGGCCCACTGCAGGGGTGGGAGTTGCAATCTGTTGTTCACACTGTTGTTGTCTTTGCATTTCCCCTGTAAAAAACATACTGGGAAAAATCTTGTTAGCTTTAAGACTTCCTCATACCCGCCTGAATCCTAACAGAGAAAAAAAAAAAAAAGACAGGTTCAAAGGGCCAATGTGCTGCAAATACGTATACAAGACACGCAGCATGTGCTCAGTCCCTCTTTACCGAACTTAAATCTACAAATGTAGATCTTATGTTAGGCAAAGCAGACAAGTGTCTCTTCTTGGGACTGCTTTTCTACCGCAATTAATTTTGGCGTCTACGGAAAGGATAAGAATTATATTAGTACTATGAGAGTGATTATGCCAGCCAGCTGATGATATGAAAGTGACTATGTGAAAGCTTTTGCTAGGCCACTGAGCATTCCCAGTGTGAGCTCCAGAACCGTGAGCAAATTCAGGCTGAGCTGAATTGCTGATTCAGTTGCTGGAACTGCAGTGCCTCCTTGTCAGCCACACTTGCTTTTTAGCAGCGTGTTCACCATCTGCCCCCCTGTGCAATACTCATAAATGTTGCAATCAATATACAATTTGGGATGTGTGGGCAATGCTGGAAGGTAAAAATATTCTTTCTTTGCCAGATATATGTTAATTGGTTGTTTCAGTTTGCACATATGGGACAGTAAAATGTATTTGTTTTCTTGCCAATAAAAGAACATTTTCCTAATGCTGCTTAGTCACATTGTATCTACAAAAGGAGAAGGCTCTGATGTTTCCTGTTGGGTTTATGGTTTACATTACAATTCATACACAAATGCTTTTTGGCATCTAAATCCTGAGCTAGAAGTATTTTTAAAATTATGTCCTGAAATAGGAACTTAAGAACACTGTGTCGGCATCTGGCAGATATCTCAAGAGTGTCATGAACTGTTACTACTTGAGGAACTTGGCAGGAACTCCATGAGCCCTATGTACCTTACAAGTGTGTAGGAGTCCACTAATGGCTTAATTGTTGAGCATCTGTATAGCTGGTCTCTGTAATGGGCATATGTCCACCCACCAAAGTCAAAAACACATGGTGGTCTGTGCAGATTTCACAGGATTTATCTGAGCTCCTGAGCAATGAAGGCTGCACAAACATGAGCCCCACCATTTTATAAGCATTTGCTCAGGACAAACCTTGAACCACTAATCGGTCTCACTGCTCAAAGGATTCGGCATGTGTGTTTCCATCCCCGTGTGTTTTACAAAGTGCTGATATGCATGCTAAGGCTGAAAGCACTTTATAAAGTGTTTGGGATCTCATGTACGATAGTGTTTCCTGGTAGAAGAGCAAAGGGAACAGTGCTGGGGCCCTAGGTGAGAGGCAGTGGTGAAGCCAGTGGGCTGGAGTGTGCACACGTGGCTGGTGATGACTACCGTTCTTGCCCCAGGATGGAAGAGATAACCCCTTCTGGTTGTGGTGCCACATTGGGATCTTGGGGATGCTGGGTCTTTTTGTAGGACTTTGCCCCAAAGCTAATTGACATTGTAGCCATGCTTTGTGACTGCTCAAGAGCAGTAGCAGCTGTGCTTGTAGACTGGAGTTTGGCTGGAAAGCAGATTTCATATCTATCCACTTAGCTGGGCCTTTACAGAGGCCTTCCAGTTGGAGTTGTATATGCGGTGTCCTTCAGAACATCTCTGATCTGCAAACATGCTCTTTCTGGACAAACTATTGCTCCTTTAAGAAGACAAACATGCACCATACACTTCCTTATGGTTAACGACAAGGCAAGACTTCAGCCATTTTTGAGGGTCTTCATGGAAAAAGTTGCATAAGTCTACACAAAAATGTTAATATTTTTTCATGTTTTACTTATAATTCTGGCACAGAAACCACATAGCTCCAGCACAAAAAACAATGGCTTTGGCACTGTCTGAGCCAAGGAACTAAGGGCTGGAAACCCAGGAGCCTTACTGGGGCGAGCAGCAACAGCAGGGACCTTAGGAAAGGGAATTGAGGCAGATTGCCATTTTCAACCTGGGCATGCACACCACAGTAAAGTGTAAGACAGCTTTTTCCAGATGTCTCAACGACACTTAATTCCTTCGCCTCCTGTTTTTTAACAGAGCGGAGAAATCCCTTAAATTGGGAAAACTGTGGAGAGAGGTGCAAAGATCGAAGTGAAGACCATGGAGTAAGTCAGTCCCAGAGCCCGCCTCCTGGTGGGCATGGAACAGGAGAGAAGCAAGAAAACAGGCTATCAGAAGAGTAGGGCCCTAGGTGAGAGGCAAGGGCTCCTCTGAGGCCTGTGCCATGTGTGCTTATTTAAGACTCCAGCTTTCTTAGAGCTGAGCGCCTTGTCAGCCCTGTCATCTCCAGCAGGAGCTGGGATCTGCCCTGGGGCTGTTAAATTTTTTCAATAGTTGAAATGATCCAAAATGCTCATGCTGTCTACCTCTGGGCCTGAGCTGCTGGGACCAGGCAGGAGGACTCATCCCCTCCAAGCCCTTGGCTCCAGTATTTATTGCTTCTTGCCACGCAGTTTGGGCAGTTGTAGAACATGTCACAAGACAAAACTTTTTACTCTGGTCTTTATTTAATTTGACACTGGGTGAGGCCTTTATTCTACATCTTTATTGGATAGAAATGTATTTGGTCTATATTAATGTTTTGTTCTGTACCAATGGTTGGCATGAATTGGTTTCAGTTTTTTTGCACTATAAATGTTAAAATAAACAAACCAGGGTCCCAAGTGGTGGTCAGGGATTTTGCCAGACCATGGGAAGTAGTGGGCCCCAAGAGGCTCTGAAAACCACCCAGAGAAATACAGTACAGAAGATCTGCACCGAGCAGGGATACTAATCCGTTCCAGAAGCTAGAAAATATTTTCCAGGAGACTTGGCAATTGTGGCTTGAGATGGAGAAAGAGAGAAAGAGGGAGATGGATAGAGAGAAGCTGCCCTTTTTCCAGGAAAAATGGAAAAGTCTGAGAAAAGAAAAGCCCCTGCTAATGCAGGGTACTTAGCTACAAGGAGAGATTCACTCAGCAGAGGGTTTGCGCCTCCAGAGACGCAGAGACAGTCCTTTGCTCACCCATAGAGTCCAGACAGGTGAAAGCTGCAGGAAGTCTTTGTTTACAAGAGAGATGACAAATAAGGCTGGTAGACAAGAATTCAAAAAATTAAACTAACCTGTACTATTCCCTTAGACCCACAGAATGAGGGCTAGAGAGGCAAATAACTCATTTGGTCTGAGCCTCCCAAAGCCAGTTAAGTTTCAGCCCTTGGGATGGGCCATTAGGTTTTGGACAGTCATTCTCATCAGGAGCCCAATGGCTTGTCTAACAGAAGCTCGTCATTTAGAAAGGCCTGGAGCTTTGATGTGAGGATAGCCTGACATGAAAAACCGATCACTTTCTTTGGCAATTTGTTTTAATGCTTACTCTCACTGTTAAGCATTTCTGATTATTTTCTCATTTGAATTTGCCAGGCTTCTGCTTTCAGCTATTGGCTTTTGTTGCACATTTCTCTGCTAGATTAAGAGCTCTTTAGTCCATGACATTTTCCCCCAGGAGGGAAACATCCTCTGTAATCGAGTCATCTCTCATTTTTTACAAGTCTTTATTAAACTCAACAGACTGAGTTCTCCAAGTCTTTGCTATGGCTTTTTTCTCTAGACCTTGCATAATTTGTGTGGCTGTTTTCTGCACCCACTCCAATATTTCAACAGCCTTCTAAAACTGTGGGCATTGAAACAATCTCCCCAGTCCTGTACACAGGGATAAAAGCACATCCCTGCTCAAACTGGACTGGGGTAGTAAATTTTTCTGTTTCTTATTCTGAGGTGATTTTTTTCAGTCGCTATCAGAAGCTGACCTGGATTCTAGTCACTAATGAGGTCCCACTCCCTTAGGTGCTTTGCTGGTGTCTCTTGTTCACACGCTCAAAGTCATACTGATCGCCTGACTTGGCTTTGAAACGTCAAATCATCAAGAACCTTTGTGAAGTTTTCACCTCTTTTTACAGCAGAGATCAGTCATACATCTCTCACCTGAACAGTTCTTTGCCAACATGGCAAGACCGATTCTGACTCAGTCTTACCTGTGACCCGCAGCTCATGACTGAGACGCTGTGGTCAAACTACAATCTAACTGCTTGTTGGTTCAGTCTGGTCATATCTAAGCAGCACTGAATAACCTGATGCATACAGATGGCCATCTGAAGGGAACCAGCTAATGAACTCTTTGGAGTAGCTTCAAGCCCTATGTTAATCCCTTTGGAAGAAACCACACAGACATTGTATATCATTAGTTTCTTACAAGAATGCTATGTTGTAAAACAGTGTAGACTTCTAGTGACTGCGTTCCCATCTAATTTCATTAACGATTTATTTTTCTGCTGCCTAGGATCCCTTGTCAGGCAAATTAAGCTGCAGTGCTGTCAAGTGTGCTGGTGACCTACTGTGATGTTGGCTGAACACTCTGCATTGTTCTAGTGTCCTTCTGGTGCTTCAAGATTCACTAAAAATGAGTATTCCCAGGCCAGGATCTTCTCCATCATCTCTGTAGGTCTCTTGACTGCAAGTTGTCTAGGTCTGCTGATTTTCAAAATATTAATTCTGAGTCAGTGTGGTTTAATATTGTCCTCTTTTATGAGTGGAAAGAAGGCATTTACGCTCATTAGCTTTCTGGCTTCCAAATACAGATAAGAACGGAATAAGTCTATCTTTCCTACATGACCATTGATCATTTTGCCATTTTTATCTATCAAGGGGCCATGTCGCTTTTGTAGCATTCCTTGCATCAAAGTAGTCATATCATTGCTTATGACGCAAATACAGCTGCCTCATTCTTACCTGTCTTCAGCTGCTTTTTACATCTTCCATGTTACTAAAGCTCCAGACTTTTTTCTCTCTTATTAATGCATAGTTAATTTCACTTGAATATTGCTCCTGATGACTGGAAACAATTTTCTGAGAGACACTAAAATATTCATACGGTCTGAAGGTTTGGCATCTGGGTCATTCTCTAGAAGAATCTACCTCCTTCAGGAGGGAATTCAGGCTCTTTTGTGGTGTACCCTGAATTTCACTAAATTTTGAAAACTTGAATGAGGGTGAATGTTGCAATTGTGTGGATCACTTCAGGTCAACTTTTGGTCCCAGTTTATTTCTTTTTAAGTCAAGCTTACTGAATCAGTTTTATATGACTATTGAATACATTTGTCTCTAAGTTAATAAACATTAGCCTTCTACCTACATTTTTCTCCCAACTCCTCTCAGTTCCAGGAAACTTTTTATGCAAATATGTCTATGACTCGTCAGCAGTGTCTTCCATTTGCCCCTACTGACTGTCATGCTGCTACAGGCAGGCTACTATCAAGTTTCAGTCTAGTGGCTAATTATCTTTATCTAGTATAAAGAAAACCAAAAGATCTACGTCTATGGGCACAATACCCTTTTGTTAGAAATTCTTTTCAGACAAGGATTATCTTGTAACGGAATCTTACCTCTTCAGAATCTATTTAAAAATAAAGCAGTTAGTCATATCTGTTGCTCCCCAGCCCTCCCAAAGTCTCCATGTGGCCTTGTGCTAGAAACAAGAGCAAAATGGGAGGAGGAGTAGAGGCAGACAGACAGAGTAAGGCTGACTGAGAGGTAGACAAATCAGTGAACTTACTTCATGGACACTCTTCTCAACCCTAATCTATTTCCACTGTATTAAGCAGTACACTTTATTTTATCTCTGGAATGCCTCTGCTTATTGAGACATAATTACTAATACGTGTATTTACCCAAAACCCTGTTTATTTGGCACTCCATGTTATTAAAAACTCGATTAGACTATTTTCAGTGTTGACAGTATTTCTTCCAGTATACAAATCTTTCATACTGGTGCAGTCAGACACCATGTGGGATGCAGTATTCTGATTATACACCACCCCCNTTTGGTTTGTTTTTCCTGTAACAAAACATTCTTATCAGAATGGGGAGAGCTTAAAAAAAAGTTGCTGTTTACTTGTGTCTGATTTTTAAGTAAGTCCCCATTTTGGAAAGCAGAAGAAATAGAAAATGCTGTTTGATGGCAAGAAATGACAAATCTACTTCATCCATTTTTTGTGTGAATAGACAGAGCTGTTCGGTGATGCCCCTGGCTGAATAGTTTTCTTAGTTTCTGTTGAAATTGAACATATAATTGTCTCCTGTACCTTGTGTATCAGTATTTTTTCTACCATGGTGATGACAGTTAGGGAGTCATTAAATTTGAAAACAGGAACATAACTGGATAAATAAACTTAAAGGATCCCAACCCATAGAGAATCGGTATCCAGGTATTCAGCCAACCCAAACTGAAAATGTTTATGTAAGAAAAGGACTTGTATTTCCTGCTCTGCGCCAGGCCCCTCGGTAATTAATGTTCCAATACAAAACTCTTCATTCACCAGCACCATGCACACATCATGTGGAGCTCTTGCAAAAGTCCTGAGCAGTCCTGAGCTCAGTAACAAACATAAGCTTGAGTCGCCCGGCACAGGTTTAGCTGGAGCCAGAAGAAGCAGGAGTGGGTAGGTAGTAGAAAAGGGAAGGGAGACAGTGCAAAACATACAAAGCAACAAATAACCTTAAATCTCAGCACAAGGTCATCTCTAAAGGAGCGGGCTGTATTCCACATGCTTGCTGATTAACGGTTCACGCTGAAATGGCCAGGGAAGACCACTCGAACACTCACACCCAGACAACTGGCTGGGTGACAGAACTCCACAAAGGAGTAATCAAAGCCAGGAATCCCAATACCAAATCCAGATGTACATTTGCATTCTTCCCTTAGCCTCCTTCCTAAATCCTGAAGGCAGCAGGTCGGATAGTCAGGCAACATCAGAGAGCACCATCTGAGATGGTGGTTTCATTGCTGAAAAACTGAACGGTATTTTGAAGCAAAGATTTTGTTTTGGGCTAGCTAAAGCTGAAGGCACTAGGGAGACTTGTCAGAGCCAAGGAAACTCTGTCACAATCCCTTACGCCAAGTGTTTTGCACTTCCAAAGTAATCACAGAGCTGTATCCGTAAACACACATAGAGTGTGTGCAAAGCCTCGGAGCAGGAATAAGGAAGGAAGGGAAAGTCACTTACTGTGTGACCAATAGTGCTTGCTGTCTGGCAGATATGGTCTAAACCAAGCCTGGAATTGAGAAATTTATCTATTGTGCCTTTTTTGTTTGTTTTAAGAAGCTTTTGCCAAAGAAGATGCCACGTTACTAGGAAATGGCTTTTTGACGCGATACCACATTTTCTGCTGGGTTGTGCTGGACAAGTGACTGGACTGAATGCCTAGCTCCATGAAAACAATTGAGATCAGGCCTCCTGATACAAAGGAGCTGTTTTCCATTGACACAGGCTGCTTTTGAAAAATATTTATGAAGGCGCAGTAAGCATACGCAGCACTGGACAGACTGGTGCCATGAATGTTTCTAACCCATGTTGATATGCTTTTCTCAACATAAACCTCTTCATCACATCCTGAAGCAAAGCCAATGTGGGAACAACCACTCTCTCTCCTTGGTTCATGTGAAGCTGCTCACTGAGCACCGAGGCACAGGCTGGTCTGAGCAAGACTCTGGTGAGACGACCTCTCCACGCTGCACTTTGGACAGAATTTGGCCTATTGAATAGGGAGGGAGAAAGATGAGCAGGCACACACACACACGCAGGCATCAATCAGTGGTGCGCGGTGGGAGTGGCATAGGTTGGGCAGGTAGAGCAAGCCACATGCAGCTGCAGGGCTCCAGAGGTGAGGGGGTGCAGGCACTGGAGCATTAGCAGGAAAAGGGTGCACCAGCCGCGCCAGGAGGGACACACACCTCCATCAGCTCAGCAGAGAGATGAGCTGCAGATGACCATGGGCTGGTATCAGCCCGTCTCCTCTGCTAACTGGGTTTTTCTGAGCTAAATATGGTGCTAGTGGGCAAATAGAGTCCCTGGAGCAATGGAAGGAAAAGCTTCACCGAATGTTAGAAGTTGGCTTTCAATCATTGTGCACAGTGAGATTTTTTTTCCTGATACTAATTGAACAACTCAGCAAACATTAAGCCAATGAGCAGATGAAATATGATGAATTTCCTAGACTAGCTAGAAATGAAACGCAAGCAGTGGTGTCTGTGGGGTGGGAAAAAGCCCTCTGTTGTAACAGCTCCTGCAATTTGGTTAGTGTTTGGGGGGCTCCTGTCCAAACCCTGCTCTGTCACACCTGCGTTTACTGGCATGTACAAGACATCCTAACCATCATAGCAGTGAAGAGCTCACAGGCCAGATCCCAGCCCTAAGACTGTTTCTAACTTCCAGCAATTTCTTGTTTTTCATGGAATTAAAGGGAATAGGAGCCAGAGCAGCAATACAAACCATTGTGGCTCTAAGAATGAGAAAAATGTTCACACAACAATGGTAGAAAAATATTTTGGATTCAAGGAACAACCAGGAGAATGTGAGTTTTCTAGAGGCATAAATTTGTTAGTCCTCTAGGATAAGCATGCCACGACAAAATATAGTGATAAAAAATTACTGACTGAATTGCTTGAGATGGCACATGGAGAAGGGGGAAGGCAGGAGAGGCAATGTTAATAAATCACTGTCCTGTCCAGCGGGCTTCCATTATTCGGAGAGAAGGGCAATTACGAAGGCATACCGCTGACCCGCTTTCAAAGTTTAACATTCCCATTTGATATCTGATCTCGCAAACAGTGTTAGGAGGTATCCAAGCAGCATGCACAGCACTTTAAATGATTAAGGGAGCAGGGTGCTTGAGCACGTTGGCATTCTAGGCCATAGCTCTCCAGCAATTAAAGACATACATACATAAACATCTCCTTAGGTACTTATTGATATGGCCCAAACTTGGTTTCGCTGAGAAGGGGGAAACACATTCCAGGCTCAGACTCACTGGTGTGAGGTCTGAGGCTGCTGCATCCCTGAAACAGGTGGGCTTACGCTGCAAAAATCAGAAGCTGCCTCCACTTTGTTCCTTTCTAAAGCAATGGTTGTGCTCCCACTGGACTCCAGCTCTTTGCTTCTAGAGAAAGGTCACTGAAGTGTTGGCAAGATCGGGTGGGCAGTTCAGACACAGCCACCTCCTCACCCTCCCCAAATAACAGGCTGGTTGGCTCCAAATCCACGGACTGTAATCCCACAGGACAGATTCAAACCTAGAGATAGATACTTTGTGCTCAGCTCAGTGAGTGTAATGCCTACCCTTGAAAACAAACCACTAAGCTACAAACCTGCTTCAGCACCGAATTGCAAATACTTTGGTTTCTGCATCTGCATTTATCCCCTCCTGCTTCCAGTGATCATTGGAGGGCTGACCATGAATAAAGGAAACAAAAATCTTTCACCTGATTGCATGTTTGCCCATTGTAACCTTGCTGCCACCTTCCACAATGGTCCTAGTAACCTCTGATAAATTGGAGAACGCTGTGCCATGGGTTGGGGCATTACCTCTTACCTGGGGTCCTTCTCACGGACCTTGGATATGAGCCTGGCACCCCACCTTGACCCTGAAGCCCAGCTACAAAATAGGGCTAATGAGACTGATCCGTCTCACTGAGGTGTGCAAGTATGTGCGTGTGTGTGTGTGAGCACAAGGCTAAGGACTGCAAATGAGATGCTGTTAATACAGCAGCAACCCTGGAGTTAACATCTAGTGTTGTACACTGATAAGTGAGAAAGGAGTTAGACGGACTAATTGAGGTATTTTTTCATAAATATCTACTGGATGCAGAGTCCAACCGAGTGTACAGCCCAGTATGAACTGGGAGTTGAAACATCAGTATGGCTTGCCTGACCTTTAGACTCACATCTTTATTTATGGTTTGAACCACCTTCTCCCCTAAGCACAGTCAGGGTTTAATCATTTGAAAGAAGAGGGATGCGGCACTCAGAGTAGCTTTAGCAGTGATGGGGTAAGAGTAAAAGCCAGGCAAGCTTCAACCTTTGCAGGGAGAGGTACTTACTGTGCATTATTTCCTTTTGCTTTAGAATACTTCAACTTTCCACGTCACTTCTGTGTCACTTATCAAGCCTCTGTGGGTTCAAAACTAATTTACAGGGCAGGGAGAGAGCTTACTGGAACCAGCATCTCTACACCGCAGCTCACATGCCCTGTTGTTTTCACTCCGTTTGGTCAGTAACATGGCCCTCCCCTTGCTGCTGTGCTGTGCAAGGGAACCTGGAGTGGAAGTAGGCAGATGGCTAGGCAGGGTTTCAGCCTGCTAACCCTGCACTAGTAAAAGCTGATGTTTGCCTTTCATAGTACCTCACATCAGCTTGGGTTGTCAAGTTCACAGGCTTTAGCCTAAAAGTTTTCGTTTGTTCTCTGGACCAACATACCCATTTCATCCAGCTGCTACAGCTTTCTCGTGGCTTTTGGGGAGGACACACAGAAAAGCTTCTTTCCTGTGGAAAGACCCACTGATCTACCTGATCTATGTTGATTCCCCTTAGCCTGTCTGTTGTGGATCTCTTCTTCTCAAGATTTTAGTACAAGAAAGCATGGGACTGACTCTGCTCCTGCTGACGCAAATGGTGGTTTGTAACTCCAGGGACTGCATGGAGCTGCATGGATGACTGCCAGGCCCTGGTATGAATGAGTCTCCACCTTCCTTCAGCCGCCAGGCCAGAGGCTGCTTACTGAAAGTCATGGTCACAAACAGGCAGGTGTCCTGGCAGCATTAGCTCCTTCCTCTGGGTAGTATTTGCTCTGTAAGTTTATAAGGGCGGTCCTCATCTCAGTAGTTACTGTCTCATTGGCTGTAGTGTTCTGGCATTCAGAAGAGAGATGCTTTTTTTCAGCAGAGAAAAATACACTGGATCGAGGTAAGAGGAGGTTAGCAATCTGCCATCTTCATCCTCTCAACCTTCCTCCCATCTTCCCTGAAGAAGTTCTAGTATCAAATACATCTATCTGGATGGTTTGTGATGGATCAGAATGTCCCATCAAAGAGACTCCCAGAAATCAACTCCTTACAAAGAGAAGCAGCTCACAAGTCATGTTAGTACCACGGTCACCTCTGAGCTATAACAGCAGGCTTTGCAAATGTGATTCTTTGCTCCTCTCCAATTTTTTTTTGCCATCTGTCTCAAGTAGCTTTTCGTTACAAGCAGACGTGAAAGGCTTTTGAACAAGGCATGGCACAGTCCAACAATCCAAGCAGATTTGCCTGCACTCCACTCAGGAGGCTGGGGAGCATTCTGGTCCGAGGGACAAGGTCTTGTCCATAGCAGCAAAATCCAAGGGTAGAGATCAGTGGAACAGGGTGCCAATAAAGCCTCCATCTCCTTTGCATTTGCACCTACTGATGACTGTGTCAGTGCCAGCTGGAACTTTTGGCTGAGCTATCAAGTGGAAGTACTGACATACAGCACCTGAATGGAAAGGTTTCATGATCCTAGAGACAAAGCCACGAATGCAGCATCTCATATCCAGATGGGATATGCAGTCTAACCCAAAGCAACCTCAAAATATGGACTGTCGAGCCTAAACCTGTATGTTCAGCAGGCGCATTCATGCACTCACATGTGCATGCATCCACAACTGCTAATAAAACAGCATTAGTTCTCATATAAAAACACTAAACTGAAGAAGCACCCTTTAACTATGCTTAGGCTCAGAATGTTAAAAACTCCCTGAAAGACTCAACTATAACTAACCTACTGATTGAGATCAGTTGTCCTGTCATTAGCTATTTCTCTGTTGTAGTAGTGGTAGCACTGTTGCCGCTGTGAGGTGCACAGTGCAATAGATGAAGATCTCTTCTATGCTGCTGTAAATTGCAGGTGTTCTGTGCTTGGGAGGTCACTTGCTAGGGTATGCTGCTGAACCCTGGCCACTGAACCACCTAACAGAAGTGCATCAATTTTAACAGAAGGCAAACTGTTCAAGCTCTTGAGTTATCCTCTCTTCTGTGCCTCAGGAAAAAGTGCTGGTTTATATCTTATTTTCTGCAGTCAAAGAGCTTGTTCTGCAAACTAGCCTGCAAGCACTTCTGGTTTAACCACTGCTGACCTCCAAACCCCAAAGTATTCACTCAATGGATATTTGAAATGCCTAAGTGAACTGCACCTAGGAGGAATGCAGGTACAGGAACTTTATTCCAGGCTGCAAAATATTGGCTGGTTTTACCCAGCTGACACTGGCAATTTGGTTTTCATCACTCAGCATCTTTTTCTCAGAGGAACAAATGCACAAATTGAATTTTGGCAATGTGCACCACAGCCCCATTTCAGAAGCTGTTTATTAGCTATCTTACCAGCAAAAGAGCAGAAAGACGCTTTTCAGAGAGGTTGCATCCTATCCTCTTGAGCAATCCTTGAGTCATTATCTCAGGATCTCACATTTCAAATACTGTAATAAATGAAACTATTCCTTAGGAAACTGGCAGTCCACAGTCACCTTCTGATATCTCTAACAGTATTCTCAGAGTGGGCAGGCTTAGTGGGTCTCTGATTTGGATGGGGGAACCTTTTTCCACAGCTGTAATAGACCCATTGTGACAGTGAAGGTCTGTCGGGACTGCCAGGATTTTCTTGGAGGTATAAGCTCAATATTTTCCTTACGGTAATGAAGAATTCCCTGTTAAAGATTTGGAAAGTCTTCTCCCTCTAACATCCTGGAGGCTGGACTCCTGTAATCCACCTTTATCTCGGATGGGCTTTCCAGAGTCTGGTGAAGTGCCACCACCTGACCAGAGTTTCCCAGGCATGGGTGAAAGCTCGTCTTGTCCCAGTGCTAGCAGACCATTTGTCCTGGAGAGACCCAGGGAGGAAGGAGAGGCCTGCAGTGCCCCAAACCTACTGCTCCTGTCAGAGAGATGTGCTTGTGAACCTGAAGCCTGAGAGAGACATCTGGGTCTGTGAACCTGTGATGAGTACTGATGTTCTGAGCTGCAGAGGTAGCTTTGATTTGTCTACGTAGTAACATCAACTACTAGGGAAAACCGTCCATTCACCGCAGCACCTTATGGGCTTTAAGAACTGACCTGCCACAGGCATTAAACAGCTTTGTCACTCCGCTGCCAGCCAACACGCCCCAGCTGGGCACATGTCAAATTGTTTTTGAAGTGAAACTTTTTCTCATTAATTCCTCCTTATCGCCCCCATCCAAGCCTGTGGTCACACCATGTCTTTTGTCATCAGCTTTGGGAGAAAACATGGCAAGGTAAGGAAGATCAGCGGAACCTGATGTCCTGGCTCCTGTATTACCTGGAGTGTGCAGGTTGGTGCAAGGAAAGACTTCGTGTCTTCCTTCTAACTAGGCAAAAATTCCGCCTTTTCTGAAGGGGGTATTATGGGATCACATCAATGAGGTCAGGATTTTACTCTTCTGCATCTGGAAGCACACTGTAAAAGCAGCTGCAAGTGGAGAAGTGCCCAGGTGAGAGGCAATGCTACTGTACTACTGCTCCTGTGCCAGGGGTAGCAGCGGGCTGAGGGCACAGGGGAGAGCAATGGGAGCCGCCAGCATGCTGCATCGTTTTCAGCTGAGGAGGTCTCTTCCTCAGGTCCTGCACAGTGATCTCTCTTTCCAGACCAGGTGCAGAAGTCATCGTATTTTCTTAGCACTGATTTTCATAAGGAAAGGACTTTATGGAAACCACATGCAATTGACTTAAAGACTGATGCTACCAACACCTGCCATTCCTATTTATGTCTATTTTTAATATCTCTTCACACAATGCTGATGCAGCACAATCTCTGTTCTATGATATCCTTCCTAGAAGCTGAACTTTGCCAAGAAATTTCACACACCACATGTAGAAATAACCAGATAAATCTCCAGCAGAAATGGATGAAGCCTTCTGTGTATTTTTTAGTGGCTTGAAAGATTTTTTCTGACCTTAATGCTCAGAGGCATGTCAGCATCTTATGAAAAGAGAGGACAGCTCAGAACATGTTGGCTGCCCATGGACACACTCTGATTCATGGAGCATGCACGAGCCACTGGCCGCTGCAAATGACGACTTTAACTGCTTGGGAATGTGCTGAATTTCTCTGTACCGATCAACGACGTTCCGCTTGCTGTGAATGATGGACCTCTTAGCCTTTAGGTGCAGGACTGCACTGTTTTCCTGCAAGGGTCAACACTACTTCTTCTTTCCAACCCAAATCCCAAATCTTGACTCCTAGCCTATAGTAATTTATAGTGCCCTAAGTAGCAGGACTCAGAAGAGTGTTAGTTTTAAATTTAAAAATTTACATGTAGGTGAAATAAGCTGTAATTAAGTTACAGTTATACTGGCAGCTTATTCATGCTATGTGAATGAGTGTATGCACACGATGCATGCAAGTAATCTGCCTCCTTCTTCCTGAGAAAGCAGGTTTAGTAAGTTCTTCTGTTAGGAATTTGTTGAAGAGGAGACTGAAAAACAAACCTGAGCTATTTGGATCATCTGCCTCAGTACATCTGAGCTATGTGATTCCCCTTTCCTGCTCCTGACAACAGAGTCTCTTTTGCTTGTTACCCTCACTTTGTTGCTGCAGACAATTCTATGTAGCTTTTGGGTATCAGCTATGGAAACCATGCCAGATTCTCCAAAGAAGATTTTGTTGGTAGCTTGTCACAATTCAGTGGTGACATGAAACTCAGTTTCATCCCTGCATTTTGGAGCAAGTTAAAACATTATGTGATATTTAAGGGGCCTTTGTTCTTTAACACATAGCTCTTTGCCATTGTACTTTGGCAGCTTCTTTGGAAACCAGCATAAGAGGGTTTTTTTCTGTGGAACGCCTAAAGTCCTGAGTTCCTGCTGCTTGCTTCTGCCATGCCCTGGTGGAAGATGCTATTGGGCCTTGCCATGCCTGGGTGAATCCAACACTTGCTAGGAGCTCTGGCTTTCTAGCCAGGAGCTGCTGCAAGCATCCAGTCTCTTCTTTCTAAAATCTTTTCCATTCCTTTCCCCCCCGTGCTTCTGGGCCATATTCAGACTCCCTCATATATTGCCTATGCCCAACAGCACTTTTTAAGCAGCATCCATGTGACTCAGACATCCAGCCGCCTCTAAGGTCTGTAGATGGGCTGGTATGACAACCCTATACCTCTTATTTCAGTTGTTTCTGTATCCCACCTTCAAAAGCTAAGCAATCCTGCTCACCCCTCTCTTTCTCACGGTCACTTGTCCCCATCTCAGGGACATTGTGCTGCTTCCATGTTGCTCCCTAGCTCATGGCCTCTGAAAAGACTGGTAGGAGAACTGCTTTACAGGGTGTGTTCCTCAGCGAAAGACAGCTGATCCCACAGGGCATCCCTTCCACCAAGTGCACCAGGTGACAAAAAAGAAAAAAAAAATCATTCTCTCTAAGAACTGTACCCTGCAGAGACAGAACCACTGACTGCCCAGGTCCTCCCTCCTGTCATTCCTGCAGGCGCAGAGACAGGCTGCCACATGCCGAAGCCACAGCAGAGAAGAGGGAGGTGGTGGCTAATGGAGAAGAAGACTCACAGCCCTCTCGCCCTGCTCCGGAAATAAATACTGTGTATCCCAGAGGCCATGAACTATGTGCCTTTCAAAGGCAGGCATTGTCAACCCGTTCATGCCTAAATTAGGCCCCACTACGTTACACCAGATCTTTCTGATACTCAGTATATTGTACTAGTTTCTGCTTCAATCGGGCTTTCTGAGGTCTAGGAAACTCCCCTTGTGCCTCAGATGCTGGCAAGTTGCTTTTTAGTACTTGGTGCCATTGCTGCTTAACATGGGGGGAGAAATGAGTGGCTGCTCTACCCGGATCCCACCTCACTTGCATTTCCATAGCCACATCAGGAAAATTACAAGCAAAACAAAACACCTTTCAGCACAAATTCCTTTTGCTAACAGGCGACCATAGTCTTCCCGTAATGTCTGAGCAAGAGACAATCACTGCCACAACCACTTGGGTATTGCCTCTGGAATTTGGAAGGATGAAATCATCGCACGTCCCACCACCCCACTCACTTTGAGACATTTCTGACTAGGCTCATGTGATGTGGTTGCCTCCAATTAGGAGGCACCGGGATCAGTGATTCAGGAGGTCACTTCCAGTCCTGCAGCCCTTAAATAGCATGGAAAGAGTTAGTCTGAGGTTGCCAGTAGAAGGCAACGGTAATTGTTAAACATGGCTCAGGGCCTGGTAGTGTGTGACTAGGGCAGGAGAGGGGAGATTCTGGTCCCAGCTGTTGCTTGACTCAATTCACGAGTTTTGGCAAATCTTTAATCCTGCTGTCCTTTATGTTCCGAGTAAGTCTGTCCCCTGGGAGTGACAGCTCTTCCCAGCCTCTGTAAGGCCCTGTGATCTGTGTGCATCATTGACTCATGCTGGCTACTGGCAGTCAGTCTGGGTCAGCAGCAATATACCGACTGACTGACTGACTGACAGAATGATTCAGTGCCATTAGAAGTGGCCAGTAATCAGTGTTGCACTATATACAGTTTTGTATCAGTTGCGCCTAGATGGAGATGGATGTACTCATCAGGTGTGTAACTGTCCCTTTCCTGCACTCTGATTCTGTCCTGGGAATGTCTCCTTGTTAGATGCAAGAGGCACCGCTGCATCTCCTGGTCCAGCCCTCTGCAGGGCAGTTACAGATTCAAGAGTATGCTTGTATAATGCAGTTAATTTGTTGGGAAGACTGCTTTAAGAGCCTTTACTCCTTTAAAAAAAACCAGAAGTCAAGCAGTCTGATTGACTACCACAAAGGAAAGCCCTTCCTTTCTTCCCCATGTGCATGTCCAATATTAAATAATATCCTCTTGTCCAAACTGGGACAGAACGCTGCGCACCTTGGGCATTTAGAGCCTTGAAGGGACTTCCTTACACAGGGTATGAGACACAAAATATTTACGCAAAAATATGTTCATACGGATGTGTTTATAGTCACACGTAATTATGCAGCAGCGAGGCATTTTACAGGCTCCCTCTGTGTCTGACAAAGATTGTCTTTAATGTCTCAATGATGTACCAGTTCAATGTTTACATCCCTTTTTATTGTGAAAGCAATTGTAAGATGTTTGACAGCAATATTTCCTGTCTGTTATAAGCAGCACCAACAACTGATTTTCATTTCCTTAAAGAAGAAACCCACATTTGTGCTTTCTGAAGGCAAAAAAATGTATAAAACGTGTTTCGTGAGGAGTAATTTCTGGGCGTGATGTGACGCCAGTCTCGAGCCCTGATGCTGAAAATTGTTGTTCTGTAACTTATTACTGCTAGTTCCTCCGTCAGCCTGCAGATGAGAGTGCATGTACTAATAACTCAGCAGAATAATACATGTGGTAAGATATTCAGTAATATTCAGCTTTACCCCGTGCATTCTTTCTCCTCTGTTTTTGTACAGAGTTCCCCTTCTTCTTACAGTTAAGCCTGGACATATTTTTCTATTTTAAATTTTCCAATGATTTGTACAAGAGAGTATTAAATTGCTAAAGGGCATATTAAGTATTACAGCTCTGTTAAACTTGAATGAAGCAATGCAAGTCTGGAACGCATTTAGTAAATCTGCAGCTTGATAAGCAAACCTTCTTTGCCGAATCTGACATTCCTTTGCACTAATCACCTATGTGAAAGAGCTGCCTCTAATTCTTTTATTCTTTCAACTTCCTCACCCCAGGACTAAAACCAGCTGCAGGCCTCCCCTTCTCTTGGCACCATATAATTTAAAACCCTTTCCATAGCCTTCAGAGGAAGGTGTGCAGGAGCTGGGCGCTGCAGAGTTGTCCACACGGCCTCGCTGGAGCACCCCTCCCTTACGTTTTTCCAGCCTTTTTTGGTTTGGTGTTTCTTTTAAGTTGAAGAATGAGCATGTAGTACGTTCAGCTCTGAGGAAGACTCACAGTGAGTGTGTGGAAGTTGTATCAAGAAAACACCTATGCCAGTGAATGCAGGGGGAGGAGATCAAACCAGGCCACCCAGAATTGCCTGGGAAAGCTTGGAGACTAGGATGGATTTTTTTTTTTAAACCTTTTTTTTAACCTTTTTTTTTTTTTCCAATTGTTCTTTCACTTGAAAAGCCTGCAGGTCATCTCCAGGGTGATTCACCTCCTTAATTTCATCCACAGGGTCAGTGACTGTTGGATTATGCTCCATGAAGAAAAGCTTGTGAAATGTGAGACCGTTACAGTGGTGATGTAAGGTGGCAAATCAGTTTTGATGGGTGACAACTCTTCCAGAAGGCTTTTCTTTGCATTTCGGTTTCTGCTGGTGGTATATCCCACCAACACATCTGTCTTGCTTGCTGTACCTTCTTGTCTCAGAGTTGTTCTGGCCTATTTGCTGTGTGCTATGTTTACATCTACTATATCAAATGAATTCAGCTGGGAAGATGATGAAACCCACTTCAACAGAGATTTCACGCCTTAGGAGGAGCCTGTATAAACTCTCAGACCTGTTGATAAAACAGCAAAGAAAAAACCTCCAGGCCTCTATGATGAAAGCTTCTGCTTTCTCATATCATATGATAAATAGCCTTATTAAAGTCAACACTTCTTGCCTGTGATAGCCTCTTGCACAGCCCTAGACTTGCGCTTGATCCTAAACTGGAGGGGAAGGCTGACAACAGCAAAGCATGTACACAGCTACATCACTGCCGTGCTCCTGGAAGAGATCCTGACAACTGCTTTATTCTTAGTGCTGCACCTGTGGTCAGTCAGTGAGCCGAACAATTCTTTGACGAGATTTAATTCCTCTATTTAATGTCCCCCTTTGCAACGTGTCGTAGTAGCTTCATTTGAAGTGATGTGAAGAGCGACAAATAAAACACGTGAGCACTATTTTTGCGGCCTTCCAGCCAACAGTGCTTCACAAAACAGAAGCACTTTTCTTCGTGGAAGTCCGGTTGCTAGAAGATGCTCAAACAGCTGATGTTGCAGGGCTGGCAAACTCAAGGGAAGTTTCTCAAGCTGCTTGACAGCCATCATCAGGAGACCAAAAATCACGGCTGCTGCCTGGGACCCCGGGCTTTCCCTGGGGTGCAGCATGGTGCAGTCGTGCCTGCAGGGACTCCCAATTCCTCCTCACCAGGCTGTTAGCAGAATGATGCTCGTGAAACAGCCCGTTTCTCACTGGTCATGTGCTTGAGAGTCTGCCCAGTTGCACGTCACTCTACCCAGGTACTGCCTGGGCACTCAAGCTTCATGCCCAGGGGAAGCCGGGGAACAAGAGAGGAGAGCGATCAGGCAGAGGAGATGACAGGGTGCCTACCAGTAACAGGCAGGATAGGACACAACCTTTTATTCAGGAGGAGAGAAGGGGAAATGGTGATGGCAAACCAGTAGCTGCAGGATTGATGGTTGGGTCCTTCAGCTTAGGGAGAGGAAACTGGGTGTCCTTCTCCTTTAAAGAGAATGTACAGTAAACGGTCCCCATGCCATGTGCCAGACTGGCAGGACAGAAAAGGAAAGCCGGTCTGTGTGAAGAGGGCAAGTACTGTATTGACAGTGGGAGCACAAGGCTCCTCATGCTTTTCTGATGACACGTTTCAACCCAGATCAAGCTCTTTAGGAGTGAGCTGCCTCATGTGTCATAGCCCTCAAATCCTTGGCCTCTGCGCTGAGACTACCAACGAGAATGCCAGCTATGATGGTGGGTTTATTTTCACCAGACTGAATGGACTTCCCTCTCATTCCACAGAGAGCACGAGACAGCTGTAAGTTAGCAACAGCTTTTCCTTGGAGAGGGGCCCGAGGCAGAAGATTTAAACCACCTAATCTCTCTCTGTGCCCGTGTCCCAGGATCTATGTTCTGTCCAGACCAAAATAGCTAACAAGGAACCACGGGCGAGTTCACCTAATGATAATTGCCCGTGCCCCATGTGGTGCTGCTGGAGGTAATGGGAAGGGGAGAGGTATGGGGTGGGAGGAGGCTCCTGTTTAAAGCGAGGTGCTAGGAAGAGACCTAGGCTCCCATTCCTGAAGTGCAAGACTGGGTAAGCCACGTGCTTCTAAATGTGCCCTGCAAAGCTGGGATTATAATAGTGAATGATCTTGTGAGAGAGCGAGAAGGTTTAGGCTATTCATCTTTTCTGGGCTTTGATGTCGCCAGAAGAAAGGTACCATCTGTGCAGAGGTTTAACTTCTTCTTCCCACTGCCAAAAGTCAATGGGAATATGGGCTTGCAGGTTTTACGTTTGTTCATCAAAGACTGTTACAGCCCCAGCCTGGAAAGGACTTTTCATATACTTGGTGTCTTTGGTTGGCTCTTGAAAGTAAGCTGTATATTATCATTTCAGTAAGCAGCAAGACATTTCCTCTCTCTTCCTCTCTCCTCGTGTGAGCCTGTCCTTAACTGTGATCTCCAGAGACGTGGCCGCTCCCTGATTTTCCTCTTCTAATATCCTGCCACATTTCACATCATCTCCCGGCTGTAACCTTCTGCTTTTCTCGGTGCCTGGATGCTCGCTGCCTTCCAGAACGGTTTGGCAGCCCTGGCTCCGTTCAGGCTCTCTCTGGCAGCTCTCTTCTTCTGCCAAAAAGCCAGTCCTCCTCCTCTTCCTCCTCCT